>OY856412.1:291770443-291945443 GCA_963693085.1 Alisma plantago-aquatica | reverse complement strand
TTTATTTTTTTTGTTATTCCACTCGCATTGACACACCCCTAGTGACGTTGAGACGAATTTTTATTCTTGTACTTTTAATTGATGAGATAGTAATGTTTTGATATGAAGGAAGCCATTGTTTGACCATTGTCCGTTCTCCTCGATAACTGTTCGAAACGGAAGACACAGAAACGGAACCGGCTCCTAGTCACTCAGCGACATATAGGTTGAATAACAGTTCCCCACACCTTAGACCATTGTCCGTTCTCCTCGATAACTGTTCGAAACCGCCACACCATTGGGAGCCATTGTTCTTCTCAAAATCTGCTAGCAACTCGATCAAGTTCATGAGAAAGGGCAAGCCTAAGGGCAAACCAATGGCGGGAAGGCACTTCTTCAACCCATCGGTGAAAGTTGCTAAGAGGTAGTGCGATTCCAGCCATTTATGGAGGAAGTTCATACTACTAGTGGTAGCCACAACGATTTTATAGAGAACTAAAAATAGAAAAAAAATCAAATTCACACACTTAATCAATAACAACTCCCTTCTTAGCACTCCCGGAACATAAATTTCAAAGTAGCACAATTTATGCTAAATCCACCACAAAAAAGACATATTTTTTTAAAGGTGTTGAAAAGTTGGATTTTTGTTTAAAAAGCAAAAAATGGACAAAGCGCAAAATGAAGTTGCATTTTCAACCTAACCGTCATATTGATACGCCACACCAAGCGGTGTTTTCTCTATTTCTTTTTTAAACAAAAATGTCAACTAGTTCGGTGTCTAGCAACTTTCAGCCTAAAAAACTCCACCTTCTCCCTAGAAAAGCTCCACCTTCTCTCTAAAAACATCCCAACTCCGACAAAAAAAAACATCCCAACTCATTCCAAAACTGTCGTGGACATATGATACATGGGTAAGAATATTCAAGTAAAGTTACTCCAATCATCCCTTTCTCCCTATGTCTTCCATCGACCAAAATCACACCAGACTCCACACTTTCATCTGGTACAAACAACTCAATGGACTACTAGACTACTATGTAGATTGCAACACTAGTTCATCTTCAAAATTTTTGATACAGATAGACAAGTTTAACATTCATGTGACATTTTATGCATTCAAACCACCCTCCACTGCACCATGGGGCTTTGACTCTACACATCTAACGAGCATTTACAACAATTATCTTCCCAACTACATTTGGATACACCTGTGGGCATATGTACTTGCCATACCGCATTCTCGTTATACAATTCTGATTACAATAATATGAGGACAAGTGGCCTTAGCATGCTTAAATGCGCTAAATCTAAGAGACAATTGAATATCCACAACTGCATAAGGATAGTCACTATAGAAGATACTACTATGCTTAAATGAGAAAGTTTTAATATTTATAACTTGAGCACTATCCCACAAGTATACAGGTGCCTGTAGTATTATTGAAGTCGTCAAGGGAGCAAGGATTTGTTAGGCGCAATAAAATTAAACTTCAACAATCTAGATATTTTTAACAAGAGAAGTTTTGTTATGTGAACTAAGAAATTTAGAAGAAAATAAACTAAAATAGAAACCACTTGTATTAAGGATCAAATTGGATTAGGAATTCTTGAGGATAGGGTTTTACTATCATATAATGCCATGAAATAATAACAAATTCAAAAATAGTAAAATCACAAAGAAAGGTTCGAAATGATTCATCCTTATATAGCACCACCGTGCATATACTCGGAATAGAACCACCAAGACCTTGGAATCCTCTTCACTTCCAAGCCACTCCCGTGGTCAAAGAAACAAAGCTACAAAACACATCTCTCTACTTCAATGTACACCATCCCAGTATGCACAAGAAACATAATACATACATACAAGATGGCCGATCAAGCATATATGTAAAATAAACACCGATGCATCTATAAAATAATGATTAAACCAACATTAAGCAAGAAAATTCGTAGTTCTACAAGCATGACATGGAAGTTACTTTCGCATGCCCCCCAAAAAAGATCTACTCGTCCATGTCTATAGAAAGTAGATACAAGCAGTAAAAAACAATGCTAGACATCATAAAAGAATAGAGTAAACTCAGATGTTCGTGCAAGAAGTAAGATAGAGTTGGAACTCCAGTTAAAGATTCACAAATCCATCCTTTTTTTTTGAGGTCAAACATTTCTACTATTTAAACCGCGCCCAAAGATGGCTCAAACCAGTTTGCTACAAAAAGAGGGAAATGTGAGGAAAAAAGCAAAGGATTAGACCTACTGGTAGCTTCACGAGCTAGCTGATGTGCTAGACCATTCGCTTGCCTTCTACAAGAAACAATCATAATTTTTTTAAACACATTTTGTAAACTATGGATGTCTGCAAGGATGATCCCCAATGGGTCCTCTCTCCTTGAATCGACGTTGATGTAGTTGATGATTACTTCTGCATCCGATTCAACCATTAATCGCTCCAGATTCAGCTCCTTTGATTGTATTAATCCTTCTCGTATTGCCCATGCTTCCGCATATTGGACATTAATAATTCAAGGGTGGCGTTTTCCTGCTGTGTAGAGTATCTTTCCGCCGTGGTCTCTCCAAACTAACCCAGTGCCGTCATTGCCTTAGACATTTACAGCAATGTCGCAGTTCAACTTTGTGTCTCCCATTTCCAGTGGCTGCCAAGCATGTAGCTGGTCAGTCTGTACATGCCTGCTGACTGGTGATTGAGCTTCGCGGTGGTCACGGATCAAGGACAGTAGGTTCCTTTGGATTATGAGCGGTGGTCGTAGCTTTTCTCTGAAGATGATATCATTCCTTCTTGTCCAAACAGTCCAGAGCGACACAACCATGATCTCGTTGTCCTCCTCGTTGGGTGAAGACGTAAGGGATATAATTGCCTGGTCTGACCTTCCTTGCCCTGCCGCTCTAACCTTGTCTTGCACCGGTCCCGGGCTTTCCTTCCATAAGTCCCACGCTTGGGGGCATCTGAACAACATATGGCTGATGTCTTCTTTCTCTCCCCCGCAGATGCTGCAGATGCCAACGGCAAGGCAATGCCTGTCAAATAGCCTTCCCATGGTACCCAACACTCCTGTCATACAGTGCTAGAGAAAGTGCGCAGCTTTCGGAATGAGACCCTTTCGCCAAATAGATCTCCATGTTCTAGATTCCTCTAGTCTTCTCTGTTCTTCCAATACGGCTGAGTTCTGCGCTGCCATCCAGTATGCAGATTTTACAGTATATTCTCCTTTCCTGTCAGGCTTCCAGTAGATCCCATCTTCCTGTCTTGTTAGACCCAGTGGTGTTGCTATCACCTTGTGTGTGATTTCCTGTGTGAATAGGTTGGATATGAGGTCCTCATTCCACACGTTCATTTCTCCAACCAGTAGTTGACTCACCCATTGTACTTTAGTACTTGAGAACCTGTACACCTTTTCCAGGCTTCCTCCGAGCCGCGGAATCCATGAATCAGTCCAAATATTAATGTTGGATCCATCCCCCACTCTATACTGCATTCCTTCTAATATAATGTTTTTTGCATACCATATACTTCTCCATGTGAAACTAGGGTCATGTCCCCTCCTTGCATTAAGGACTGACCCTCTTGGGAAGTATCTTGCTTGGAGAACTTGGTAGACTAGCGTGTCCCGTCTATGGAAAAGTCTCCATATTTGTTTTGCCAACATGTCTTGATTGAAAATGTTTATGTTTCTAAACCCCATGCCACCTTGGCTTTTAGGCTTGCACATATTATCCCAGCTGACCCATGCAATCTTTCACTCTACGTCCTTTGCCCTCCACCAAAATCTCGAGATTGTGTTATTAATTGAATCGAGGAGGTACTCCGAAAATCTAAAAATACTCATTATGTAGGAAGGTATGGCCTGTGCTACTGCTTTGATGATGACTTCTTTCCCGGCCTTGGATTCCTTGTAGTTTCCTCCATATGCGTTCTTAGATATAGGCAAACACCTGTTTCTTGGATCTGCCCACTGCTGTGGGCAACCCAAGGTACTTGCCATGCCTATCCACTTCTTTAACCTGCAGCAACTCGGTCAACTCTCTTCTTCTGTCGCTATCCACCCCTTTGCTAAAAGCAACCTCAGTTTTAGATAGGTTAATTTTCTATCCAGATGCCCGCTCGTAGTGGCTGATAATATCATCTAATTTCAAGCATTCTTCTTTGGTTGCTCCTGTAAATAAGATGGAATCATCTGCAAAGAAAAGATGAGAAATCTGTGGGCCATGGTGGCTTGCTCGGATTCCCTGAATGACTTTTTGTTGTGTTGCTAGGGATAAAGATGTATAAAAATCTTCAGCACATAAAATAAAAAGATATGGAGAGAGAGGGTCACCCTGCCGCATTCCTCTGGTTGGTTGAATCCTCCTGATCCGTTCCCCGTTGATGGCAAAAGAGTGGGTTACAGTTGACATGCAATCCAGAATTTTTCTCCTCCACTTTTCCCCAAAGCCCATTTTTCCTTGGATATAATCAACAAAACTCCATTCAACCCTATCATAGGCCTTGGACATATCCAACTTGAGAGCAATGTGTCCCTTTTTTGTCTTATTTTCTTTTTTCATAGCATGGAAAAGTTCATAAGCAATGATGGCATTATCAGTAATGAGTCTTCCTGGAATAAAGACACTTTGGTTTTCAGATATAATTTTGTCCATGAGGGGACGCAATCTATTTTCTATGACTTTAGAAGAAATTTTATAGATGACATTGCATAAACTAATTGGTCTATAGTCACCAACCTCCATTGGTTTATGAATTTTTTGGATCATCACCACAAGTGTTGAGTTTAGATCTGCAATACTCCTCTCAGATTTCCACCATCCATTAATATAGTTGGAGACATCATCGCCAACAATGTGCCAGTAATTCTGAAAAAACATAGCCTTCATACCGTCTGGACCCGGTGCCTTATTAGGATGCATACTCTTTATAGCCGTATGGATTTCCGCAGAATTGAAGTCCTTCTCCAGTTCATTCCTCTCTGTTGTTGTTACTTTGGCAGAGATACCCCAGGTCGCCTCCTCCCACCCCGTAGGGTTAGAGGTTTGAAAAAGACTTTGGAAGAACGTTAACACGATTTTTTCTATCTCTTCATATTCTGTTTTCCATTGCCCCTCTTCATTTTTCAGCCCTTCAATTGTATTTCTTTTCCTTATTTGTGATTCTTTATGGTGAAAATAGGCATTATTTCTATCACCCGATTTCATTTCATTGACCCGCGCCCTTGCATGCTAAAACACCTCATCTCTCCTGTGCCATTCTTGGAGTTCAACAGTAATTTGTGTGCACCTTGCAAGGTTCAGGCTATCCTGTGGTAGTTGTTGGATCTCACTTAGTGCATTTTCAAGCTCTTTTATCTTCTTTTTCCTTTCTCCAATTTTGTTTGACGCCCATTCCTTCAGTTTGTTGCCACATTGTTCCATCTTTCCTTGCAGGCTTGATAGGTGACGTTCCTCCCAAATTGATTTGATAATCTGCTCACACGCTTCATCCCCCACCCACATTGGTTCAAAGAAAAAATATTGCTGTCTTTTATGAGACTTTTTCTTTCTGTGTTTAGTGTTGATGATGATCGGGACATGATCAGACTCATACTTTGTGAGGTGGATAACTCTAGCCTGTGGAAATTTTGCTACCCAGGTCGGGTTACCCAACACTCTGTCCAGTCATTCCCGTACAAGTGTTTCTGACATGAGACCTCTCTGCCACGTGAAGATGCTACCACTGTACCCCAGGTCCATGAGATCACAGTCATCAATAACACTTCTGAACTCTTGAATGTACTTGAGCGGTTTGGGTGGGCCTCCGTCTTTCTCAGTGTTATATAAAATTTCATTGAAGTCACCAAAGAAGAGAGTGGGTGTGTCTGCATTTGTCATCAGGTCCCTCATTAAATCCCATGTTCTGTACTTTTGTTGTTGCGCTGCCCATCCATATATGCCAATAGCTCTCCAAGCCACCCATGCATTGCCATCCAGAATTTCACAGGTGCAGTGATGTTGTGAGTAAGATATTACAGATAGATCAACATCCTTCCACCATAAACCTACTCCCCCTGCTCTTCCGACACTAGATAAGCAAATCCTTTATGTAAAGCCACACTTTCTCATAACTACTTCCAGGTCTTTACTAGATATCATAGTTTCCATCAGAAAAACTATGCTCGGGCCCTCCCTCCAACACCACGATTGGAGTGCATTAACTGTATCAGGGCGGGCCAGTCCCTGACAGTTCCAACTCATGATTTTCATTGTTCTTCATGGGGCTGGTGCACTCCATCCTCCGCTACTTGGGATGCGTTAGTCCCCATTCCTTGTGTTTCAGTCTCTGTGTTCTGTGCTTTCTTGTTTGTATCAGCCACAATATCAATCACGTCAAGTTCCATATCACATAGTTCAGATTGTCTGCCCCTATTTCCTGCAATGTTGTTCCATTCCACTTCATTCTCAGGTACCCCAAGTCGTTGGCTTCTACTCATCTTATATACTCATGGTGCTTCTTTCTTCTTCCTTTGGTCTGCCTTCCCTTTCCTCCCTGCTTTCTTCCAATATGCCTTCTCCTTTTATGCTCTGGTTCTTACAGTTTTCGGTGCTTGTTCCAGTTGGGACCTTTCGGCTGTGTCTTCTTGCTCTCTTCCTGGTTCGTAATACAGGTTTGTCTTCCTTATGTCTGTTGTTTCAACCTCAACTTATCTCTTTCCTCCTTCTGTGTTTGCGTCTCTTGGTCTCATAGCGATAACCTCCTCTCTGGTGTATTGAGTTCCTTTCTTCCGCCTCATTGGTTGTGTCACTACTCCATTTCTCTGGGTTTCCGCCGTCTGGATTGTTTTATTCATCTGTCTACCTTCCTTGCCCTGTCGGACATTCCTCTCTGGAGCAGGCATATCTGGGAATAGAGCTTCCAGATCGATCTCTGCCTCTTCGCTGCCCCCTTCTTCACTTGAGGTGTACGATTGCTCTACTGTCTCTTCTCTCCTCTTCTCTTCTTGTTTCCTATCCGCCTCAGTGTGCCGCCCTTGCATAGATTCTCTACTTAACTCATTCGATGTGGTTGTTGTCACTTCTTGTGCTGGTTTGTACTTGAATTGGATTTCCTTTCGTGCTCTGATATTGCCAAATATCTCTTCCTGTAATGATTGTCTTGGCTTCTTCGGTGATGCTTTTAACCACACCCCCCACTTTGAGCCTTGATCGTCTTCTTCCTCGAGACTGGTACAGTCCCTTATCACATGCCCTAGCCGGCCACACCTATAATAGAAATTCGATAGTCTTTCATATTTTATTTCTATCTCCATGATCTTGTTTTGCCTTCCCCTCATGTGTAGAATTCTTCTTAGTGGTTTAGAGATATCCAGGTTCATCTTGACTCTCACAGAGGAGTCCCATCCTAGTTTATCCAGGTCTGTAGATATCACGCTTCCCAGCCTGGCTGCTATTTCTTCAACCGCTTGTCTGGTTCGAAGCCCTAACGGGATCCCATAGAGTCGAACCCAGAACAGACTATGATTAATCACAATGGCACCCAGATGTTCTTCAACCTCTATATTCTTGATCAGTAACAACTTCTTATCAAAATTCCATGGAGCTCCATCTTCAATTTTCTGTTTATCACGCCAGTCAAGGAACTATATTATGAAGCGGTCACCTTCTACGTGTTTAAAGACCACCTTTCCATTGAACCCCCACGCCTATGTCCGGATGCGCTTCATCGCTCAAAAATTTTCCGATCTATCTGATAAAATCCTTGCTATCATTGCTAGTTTAAGGTGCCCTTGATCTTCGTCGTCCGCTGGCTGTGTAATCTCTATTAGTTCCTCTTCTTCCTGTGTCAACTATAACCTCGCACATCGGTCTACCAGATCTTCTGCCATCATTGGAAGAGGACCAGGGAGATCGTCCCAACCTTGGACCTGCAAGAGTAAACCACGAGTGGAGAAAGAGGACTCCCACGCTCCAAACCCTAATCGCCAGAGCGATAGGACGACCATGGGGAGAGTTCTCACAAATCCATCCTTATTGTTGGAAACTAATCAAAAATCTTCACGCCGGAGTGGAAAGAAGAGAATGGAGGAGATCTCTACTGCAATTGTTGGAGAAAAAGAAGAAGAAGTTTCCCTCTTGAGAAACTAACTTTTTTCCATTGTAACACGTCCAACTCCTCCTGGCTCTCCCTTGCTTGAGTCCAGATCTAAAAGGTCCAAAATAGTTTGTGATAAGTGTACCAAGACGTCTTGGGGTGTATATATAATCTGAAGGTCACCTGGCGTGTTGGATGACCAACACGGCGTGTTGGATGACCAACACGACGTGTTGAATGACCAACACAACGTGTTCGATGCGATAGATGAAGTATGGATCCAAGTTTTGGAAAGTCACATGGCATGTCTAAATTTGACATGGCGTGTTGCTGCAATTCAGGGAATTCTGGATTCAAGTTCTGGACTGGGACATGACGTGTGTTTTTCTAGACACGACATGTCTACGCTAGATAAGGTGTGTTGATTTCTGGACACAGCGTGTCACTATCAGTTTCAACATCATTGCCTTTCTAAATGTTTTGATAATTGAGGAATGTATTGATCGATAATATGGTGTTGTTTGCTCCCCATTTTGATGGCAAAATGTGGTACCTACAATCCAAACTATAGAGCAAGTAATGATAACAATAAGGTAGATAATTTAGCATAATTTATTGTAACACCTTAAAAAAAAGAAAAATCGTATAAATAATTCCAAGTGAAACCTTAATTTCAAATTTTAAATCTTGATGCTTCAAATAAGCCCTAATGCACTTATAGAAATAATACTAAAATAATGTTCCCACTAATTTCATACATAAATGAGTTTATCATTTTGATGGCAATTTAATTCCATCAAATGTAACCCTAATTAAGCAAACTAATCATACATGGAGGGGGTTAAAAAGAAATTGATAATATAATAATTGTAAGTTGATTTAACAAATTTTCATGGGAACATGAGTCAGTAATATCAGGCTTTACTGAAGATATCAGCCTCCAACAATTTTTGGAGAGTCTTGAATAATTAAATAGAGGTTTACTTGGAAAGGGAATAATAAATAGTAGGGAGTCTAAAAACTAAAAAGCCACCTTGATTTTTAGAATCCTTGTAATAGGATTGGGTAACACACCAATTTTTTTTGTTAAGTTTTAACTCTCCTAAATACTCTAATTTCTGTTAAGAAAATAACTTCAATACATAATCCTAACCTAATCTTGGTAATTTTTGACCTAGATTTTAAATCGTATACCGCATATGTGTGGGTCGTATGAATTTATTTTAGAGTCCACCTTGGGAAGGACTCTTGGACTGGAGTCAGACCCGAACTGGGGACTCGTCCTGTCCGCCCGGATATGTCCCGCTACGATTGGAAACAGGGCTGACGCCCCCACCAGTCTCCTGGAACTCTTCCAATCCTCCTTATGCCCAGAAAGCTATATATAGATCCTTGCTCCTCGCTTCCGTCACACGCCCATGATCGATCACCGATCACCGGGAAACACAACAAATCACAAGTCTTGGTCTTCTAATCCTTTCCTATAACTCCTCTGCCGCTGCCTGTCTTCTACCCGACCACCGAAAGTTTGGCACGACCAAGGAAGATCCAATCTCCCCGACTCACCGTCGCAGGCCATTGACCCCTAGAGAATCGTCCTCCTGGCTCTATATGTGTCCTTCCTTTTCACCTTGCCTCTTTACTCCGCTGTTTGTGGATCCACAATGATAGTAGTTCGAGGCACTCGTACCTGCCCCTCCTCAGAGTCATTGTGGCGTCTATGTCTGTGGAGCCTTTTCGGACTCAGCTGGATGCTTCGAAGGCCATGGAGTGGTGCCACCATCATCAGGGCCCTCTGGCTAGGGGGCACAACATGCGCTCTGTCTCCCGTGGAGAAACAGAGTTGCGCGCGCGGGCCGCGTCCGCGGGGAAGACAAGTGCGAGACGGGTTAGCGAACTAACAAAATAAACAGATCCAAGAGAAGATCCACGATTCTGAAGAAGAAAGAAAGGGGGATACGTGCTGATGTGGCCATGTCTTATTGGAAATAAGGTAATTGTCTTGTAAATAATGTAGAAAATGATTGGTTGATCCAAATACAACATATATATGTCAAAATGATCAGAAAAAGATGAAGAATTTGAATAAAATACTTTCTATGCTTAATTCTGATCCTAAATTAAAAAGTAGGTTAATTCATAAATACAAAGTGATGGATACAAGTAAACCCTAGAAATCAAGTTGATATCAACTATTAATGAATGATAATTGTTCCATCTAGGTACCTAGGGTTTAATTAGCTTAAAGAGGGTGATTAAGAGTTGCTCTATTCTCTATAAGTGGCCCATGCACTTTGAACATAGTTACTAGATGTTTATATGTTATTGAGTACAATGTACATGTTATTAAGTGATTGTATTATTCATGCTTTGATTTTATTGATCAAAGTTAAATATTAATGAATAAATGAAATCCTTGTTACTATTTATTTACAGGAATCATCATATCACATTATATTCATGTCTAAGAGCAAGAGTAAAGAGTATTCAAGAGTAAAGAGTAAAGATAATGAATGAACCTTATATAAGATCCTTGTCATGGTCTTTCCTAGCATATATTGTACTTTGGTACAAATCATGGGCTTTCCTAGCATACAATGCACTTTAGTACAAATCATGGACTTTCCTAGCATACAGAGAACTCCGGTGCAAAGAGAAGAGGCACTTTGGTGCAAAATTTTGAGGATTCTTATGTAATTCAAATAAAATATAATGATAAAATGCAAAGTTTATTTCCATGACTTTTAAATGTTATCTTTTCAAAATATATGTTATTTCAATTTTATAATATGTTCAATTCTACTTACAAATTGTTTTATACATGGATGGGAGCGCGATGCCTGTAGGAAAGGAGCAGCATCAAGGATAAAGCTATCTAAGGACCATCTAAAGAAGGAGCTTAAGGACATTTGAGACCAGACTTGATGGGGGTGCCAACTATCAATAGATTAGATTTTCCTTTATGCTAATGAGACATGTGTTTTAGGTTAGGAGTGATTTTTGTGTTTTGAGTTCGAGACATGAGAAACTATGCAATGTATCCTGTGTTGGTTTATCAAACTTTATTTTTATGCACTGATTATCATTTCGTGACATTCTCAATAAGATTATGCTTCCACTCAATGAATTATATGTTTTAGAAAATTGGGATGTTACATTTAGAGTGATTATTGGGTGAAATTGATTTGGAAATGCAACCAAAAGTTGTCTAAAAGATTATATAGAATACACACATCAAATCCCCATAATCTTAAACCATTACTTGTCCTCAAGCAAAAGAAACATATATACATAGATGAAGAAATAGCATGACACATACATCAATTTAATGAGATAGAATAATTTAATCATAGCATGCCAGTCATTGTGACGATATTGTAACTAGACATGAATTCATTTTAATCACTCAAAATTGGAAGCTAACTAAAAAAAGGTGGGCAAATTGCTTTGGAAAAATCAACAAGATAGCAATAAATAAAGGTATGATGACAAAGCCAAAAATATAGTGAATATGCAACCAAACCCTTATGACTATAAGGATGAATAAAATTAAAATTTTGGCTTGAAATCAACAAATATGCAATGACTCCTTCATAAGCATCAATATTTTAAAATTAAGAGCTTTGGGTACGACACTTAGCCGCTAATATAGGCTTACGTGCATGTGGAATGTTGTTTGGGTTTTATTAACCCTCTTTCTAATGTAATTTCCTTCCTTCATTGGGTTGGGAGATCACGTGGATGACTTAGTCATCTTTTGTAGAGAAGATTTTTTTTTTAATTTTGAGCAAACAAATATCCCCTTTTGAACATGATTTGGGTCCCGCTTTGGAACCTCACAGTCCTAAGATAATCATAACTTTTAAAGAGCATAAGGGTCATGCAAATAAATGATTCAAAATCTAGAATTATTATATTAAGAAATTTTTTCATCACAGGGGCGGTAGAAAATGCACTATAGTCTGACATAATCATTAAAAATGCTACACAAGGCTGTAAAGATGATTAATCTAAAGCATTTGAACCATTAAATGAATAGAGATAAGAGTGAGAAAAATGAAAAACATGACAGAGAAAAAAATATCATGGTAACATGAGTGATTGGACAAGTGATTTCATTAAATTGTTGGATGTACATGCTAGGTTTCTTCAACTATTATCTCAATGGGTACATGGTTTAGCTAGAAGGGATTCAATTTCTACCCAAACAAGAATAGATCATCATAGTCATGCATAGATTTTTCAATGAACTAGGAAAGAAAAATATAGATGGAGAAGAAAAATAAACATAAAACTACAACCACCGACATATTGCTCTCCCCCTAAGCTTGAAATTTGTAGTGTCCTCACTGCAAATAACAAACTCAAAAGGATTGCAACCAATTACCTGTCATGGTGAATGATCAAGAGGGAGACCCATGGCTTTGATTTGAGGCTGGAAATTGTTGTGTTAAGGATCTGCGCCTCTTTGTCAATATATCTTTTATTTGGCCTAAAGATCCACACTTGTGATTTGCAATAGGAATAGTTGTAACATCCCGATTTTCTTATCACATTCGCGGAAGAAAATTTTATTCTTAGTAGAGAGTGTGACTAACATTATATGAATTACAATAATGACAAATAAGAATCATTACAGACTGTGTATGAAATACTTTCTCATAAGTTCTAAGCACAAGAAACATGGTTACATCAAATTGTATAAATATCCTATATACATGATGTTAAAACTTATACTCTATCTTAATATCTCAGATTGTGTAGATGACACCCCACTAAGAAAACCTCCTAAAGTTGTAGCTACATCCTCTTGTCATGACTATGTTATGAAATTCTTTACCTGTGGACATCTCCCCAAACATGCACAAAGGGAAACCTATGTTAGAGTAAGTGGCATTGATTTTTTAATAAGATAAACATGAATATATTATAAACTAAAAGCTGTAGTAAGATCTAAAAATTGTAAACTTATATTGAAAAGACATTTCTTTTATTTATGTCTTTTATTTTGTTTTGGTCACCATTATACAATAAGTCCTCTATTGACACTGAAGTATCCTCTATGGTGTAACACACCCTCTGTTAGCAATATGTGCCATATGTTGACACCAAAGTGTCTTCTATGGTACAACACACCCTCTCTTGGCACTACATGCCCTATGTTGACATCGAAGTGTCCTCTATGGTGCAACACACCCCTTTGTTGGCACTACGTGCCCTCTGTGACACCCATAGTGTCTGGCACAATACACCCTCTGAACTATCCCAGGACTCTCTAGTGACACTACTACAGAAACAACATTCAGTGTCGCTTTTCTGGGCGTCGGTTATTTAGGAAAACCGACGCCTATAACATTCAACGTCAGTCATCTAGGTCATCCGACGTCTGTAGCCAAGACACGGGTACCGCTTGTATTAAGCGTCGGTTTTTTTGGTAAAAAACTGACGCCTAAAACTGCCGCGAAATCCAATTTTCGAGCAAAAAAAAAATGTCACATACGGCATCGGTTATTTACCTAAAGCCCGACGCCTATATAAGATGAAAATTTGCGCGAAAATTTACAGCTTAGGTGTCGGTTATCCTTAGATAACTGACGCCTATAGTGGTTCCCGCCAATTCATTTGGGGCAAATTTTATCTAATTGGACGTCGGTTTTGTAATAGGAACCGACACTGAAGACCTTAGGCGTCGGCTTTGTTAGATACCCGACGCCCTTTACGAACTTATTAGACGCATGATCGATCGACTTTAGGTCCCCTTTCCTGTTTCATCGTCTTCATCGCCCGACCCTCCGCTGCTCACCGACGCCGCTGCCCGCCACCCTCCGCTACCGTCGCCCGACCCTCCGCTGCTGCTGTTGCTTGTGCGCCGCCGCCGCTTCCTGCTCCTTCTGCTGCCGGTGTCGCCACCGCCTGCCTGCTCCTTCTCCGCCGCCTTCCTGCCCGCCGCCGCCTGCCGCTCCCTGCTGCCGGTGTCGCCTTCCTGCTCCTTCTCCGCCTGACGACCCCCGCGTCTCCGCCGTTGCTGCCACTGCCCTACGCCGCTGCCGCCTCCACTGCCTACATCGCCGCCTCCACTGCTCATCGTCGCCGCCTCCACTGCTCTTCTTCCTTAACGGAGCTCGCTACCGACAGAGCTACTCCTCTTCTTCCTCCACGAGCTCGCTACTTACAGGTACGATTTTATACCTAGTTACACAGCTCATTTTTGCTTCAATCATATTCATCATGTTGTTGTTTTTTATTGCAATTTTATGTAGATATTCTCCTTTAAATCCTAAGAAAATTATACACCCTTTAATTACAAACCCTAATTCACCTCTAGTCACTCACTTCTATCGATTATCCAAATGTAAATTGCCCCTTACTATGTCACCATTCATTCCAATGCAAAACTGGACCTTCCTACGCCACCATTTACTCAAAAGGTAGTTTTCATTTGATATCTAATTATTACATTAAGGATACTGAAAAAACTATATGAGTTACACCTTCATAGGAATGCATACAACTTCTATCTGAAAGAGATCTAAACATGATAAAAAATAATCTAAGATACAACTTTCTTCATTTAGGACTAGTCCAAGTATCTACAAAATCCTTAACTAGAAAAGGTATAAATTATTCCTTACTTCTATCCCTTAGAGACTGTAAGCATCTAAAATTCTCAGATTCCCTTCTTAGACTTCTAGAATCAACACTACATGAAGAATATGTTTCCTTCGATAATATGTTATAACATAGTATGATCTTAATCTGATCTGGATGTTCATAATAATGTAGTATGTTAAATATGATGATTAGGGATACATATAATGTCTAGTAAAGATTCCTAGACCTTTTGTTTGAAACTATTGATTTCTTGATTTATTATTTAATAATGCTCTGTTGATTAGGATTAACCATGTTGCATGTAGTTTATAGACAATTATTATATATAAGAATGCAACACATGTATTTGTTGGCCTAGAAACCCGTCCAAGATTTACTCATTAGGAGTAAATCTTGGATAGTCCCCGGTTTGGGACTGTTCTTGAACACCTAATCTCACTTAGGATGTAAGTGTATAATGTGTATTGGGTTTTTGAGAAACTTTCAGTAGCATTTCCCTGTTTGTTCTCTAAGTACATATGTACTTAGAGAACAGCGGGGAAATGCTGCCGAAATTTTCTTGAAAACCAATTACGCATTATACACTTACTAGTGAGATTAGGTGTTCAAGGATGGGATAGGTGGTACACATTTATTATATATAAGAATGACATCAAATGTGTTTGTTGGCCTAGAAACCCGTCCAAGATTGACTCATTAGGAGTAAATCTTGGATAGTCCCCGGTTTGGGACTGTTCTTGAACACCTAATCTCACTTAGGATGTAAGTGTATAATGTGTATTGGGTTTTCGAGAAAATTTTGGTAGCATTTCCCCGTTTGTTCTCTAAGTACATATGTACTTAGAGAACAGCGGGGAAATGCTGCCGAAATTTTCTCGAAAACCCAATACACATTATACACTTACTAGTGAGATTAGGTGTTCAAGGATGGGATAGGTGGTACACATTTATTATATATAAGAATGACATCACATGTGTTTGTTGGCCTAGAATGTGAACAATCATTGTTTTTTATATTACTTGTACATTGGTATAAATTAGAATGAACAATCACTAAATTATATACTGTTTGTATGGAATCCGGCTTCATTGTAGATATCTATTATTGTTGGCCTAGAAACCCATCCAAGATTGACTCATTAGGAGTAAATCTTGGATAGTCCCCGGTTTGGGACTGTTCTTGAACACCTAATCTCACTTAGGATGTAAGTGTATAATGTGTATTGGGTTTTCGAGAAAATTTTGGTAGCATTTTCCCGTTTGTTCTCTAAGTACATATGTACTTAGAGAACAGCGGGGAAATGCTGCCGAAATTTTCTCGAAAACCCAATACACATTATACACTTACTAGTGAGATTAGGTGTCCAAGGATGGGATAGGTGGTACATATTTATTATATACTAGGGAAATGTTGCCTAATCTTTTCCTAATATATACTTGTTTTCTCTGATCATAGAATGGATAGATCATGGATGTCCATTCGTAATCGTTGCACCCCAGAGTTTATATCTGGTCTTGATCAGTTTATTAGATTTGCCGAGGAACATAGGAAAAAACCTACAGATAGGTTCTACTGTCCATGTAGGCATTGCGGTAACAACTTGAAAGTCAACACTGGTGAGGAAATCAAAAGTCATGTCATGTGCAACGGGATTGTACAAGGCTATACAGAATGGCACTGGCATGGAGAGATTTCAAAATCGAAACCAGTAGATGTCGATAGCAGTGCTTGGGTGGAAGAAGAAATTGCCTCTGATGACGTAAATGTGAACGAACCAGTTCCAGCAGACATCGTTGATGCGATGCTGGATAGTTGTAGGGTAGAGCACACTGATCCACCTCCTATCTTTACAAACATTGTGCATGATGCTGAGATACCGTTATACACAGGTTGTGCTAAGTTTACGAAGCTTAGCGCTGTCTTGAGATTGTATAAGTTGAAAGCTAACAATAGATGGAGCGACAAAAGCTTCACTTCATTGTTGACTTTGTTGAAAGAAATGCTTCCTGAAGGAAACGAGCTTCCAATCTCAACATACCAGGTAAAGAAAATGTTGTGCCCAATGGGAATGGAGGCCAAGAAGATACACGCATGCCCGAATGATTGTGTATTATTTCAAAAGGACTATGTAGATTTGAAAGATTGTCCAAAATGTGGTGCGTCACGGTATAAATTGACGACTTCGGGGGAGTCCAAAACTTGTTCTCCTGCCAAGGTGTTGTGGTATCTACCTATAATATCACGGTTTCAACGCTTGTTTGCAAATCCGAAAGATGCGAAGAATTTGAGGTGGCATGCAGATGTTAAGAAAAATAATGATGGGATCCTACGACATGCGTCTGATTCCCCACAGTGGAAGAAGATTGATCTATTGTACCCTAAATTTGGTGAAGAAGATAGGAATCTAAGACTTGGGCTTTGTACAGATGGGATGAATCCGTACGGGACATTGAGCAGCCAACATAGCACTTGGCCAGTCATGCTTGTTATATACAATCTTCCTCCCTGGATGTGTATGAAAAATAAGTACGTTATGTTGTCATTGTTGATATCGGGTCCTAAACAACCCGGAAATGATATCGATGTTTATCTTGAACCTTTGATTGATGACTTAAAGAAACTTTGGGCTGAAGGTGTGATGACCTATGATGCTTCAGCAAGAGAGACATTTCGTTTGCACGCTATGTTGTTTTGCACTATTAATGACTTTCCAGCATATGGGAATTTGTCTGGATATAGTGTCAAAGGAGCTAAAGCGTGTCCTATATGTGAAGAAAACACTGATTCAATAAGACTAAAACATGGCGGCAAGACTGTATATCTTGGTCATCGAAGGTTTCTTTCAAAATTCCATCCGTATCGTAGGAAGCGCAAAGCATTCAATGGATGGAATGATGAACGAAGTGCACCTAAACCTATACCAGGGGATGTTGTTTATGAAAGAGTAAAAGACATTGTCAATGAATTTGGTAAGAAATCACAATGTAGTATGGCCACACGGAGTGACAATTCTTCATTCAAGAAGAAGTCAATATTTTGGGATCTTCCTTATTGGAGTTCTTTGACAGTCAGGCATTGTATCGATGTAATGCACGTTGAGAAAAATGTATGTGATAGCATCATTGGTACTCTATTAAATATACCAGGTAAGACTAAAGATGGGATAAAATCCAGACTGGACCTACGTGAAATGGGAATAAGGTCAGAATTAACAGAATTACGTGAAATGGGTAATAAAAGAACATACTTACCTCCCGCTTGTTACACGTTGTCTAGAAAGGAGAAGAAAACTTTTTGTGAATGCTTGGTAAATGTTAAGGTGCCACAGGGTTACTCATCCAACATCCGTAGATTGGTATCAATGAAAGATCTGAAATTGATAGGTCTTAAATCTCATGATTGTCACACTCTAATGCAACAAATATTGCCCGTGGCAATTCGATCTATATTGCCGAAGCATGTAAGGTTTGCAATTACCAGACTTTGTTTCTTTTTCAACAGTCTATGCAGCAAAGTTATTGACCCTGATACTCTCGATAATTTGCAAAGAGAAGTGGTTGTTACCCTATGTCAGCTTGAGATGTATTTCCCTCCTTCGTTCTTTGATATCATGGTACATCTTGTTGTCCACTTGACTAGGGAAGTGAAAATGTTGGGACCAGTTTTCTTGCATTGGATGTATCCTTTTGAACGATACATGAGCGTTTTTAAAGGTGATGTTCGAAACCGTTATCGGCCTGAAGGGAGTATTATTGAAGGTTATGTGGCGAGAGAGGTTATGGATTTTTGCAATGACTTTCTCAGTGGTAATGACACTCCTGATAATGACAAGAATATTGAGGAGGGCAAAGGAATTTTGGGATCACGGGTGAAAGTAATCAGCCGTGAGCAGTTGGAACAAGCTCACTTGTATATTTTACACAATATGGATGAAGTGAGTGTTTATATCGAGGAACATACCAATTTACAGAAACTATCAAATGCCTCGCCTTTAAACCAAAACCGAATGTTATGTCTTATGAAGGGTTTGACATTAATGGATTCACATATTACACAAAGCGCCAAGATGATAAGAGTGTCGTCCAAAATAGTGGGGTCACTCTTCAAGCGTCGACTATGTACTTTGCAAGTGCAAAGGATAAGAGTCCACGTGAAGCTAAAATGTCATATTACGGTGTCATTGAGGACATTTGGGAGTTTGACTACATAGATTTCAAAATTCCGCTCTTTAAATGTAATTGGGTTGATAACACCAAAGGAGTTATAGTGGATGAATTGGGTTTCACTTTGGTGAACTTTGAAAAGATTGGCGAGAAGGGTGAACCATTCATATTGGCATCACAGGCGAAACAAATATTCTATATCGATGATCCTACAAATGATAAATGGTTGGTTGTTCTTCATGGTAAAAGACAGTTCATTGAAGATCCTATAGATGAAGAAGAGTACTATGATAAGTATGATGACTCCAGTCCATTCTCAGTTGGGTTGCCAACTCCACAAAATATTGAAGCTAATGATGACTTATATGTGCGCGGAGATCACAATGAAGGATTGTTAATTGATAAAAGATCACAATTTTAGAGACATGTATGTTTATACAAATGCTAAATGTTTGCCTTTTTCTAGTTAATACAAATGCTAAATGTTTGCCTTTTTCTAGTTAATACAAATGCTAAATGTTTGCCTTTTTCTAGTTAATAGAAATGCTAAATGTTTGCCTTTTTAATGACATTTTCAGATGGCTGACCATGATGAGCATGATGTCCATGATGAGCATGAAGTTCATGATGAGCATGCTGTCCATGACGAGCATGGCGAGGATACTAATGTAAGTTCTAAAAACATATCCTGTATTTCTATAAAATTCATTATCTTCTAGTTATGTCATATATCCTATATTTCTATATTGGGCTAAGTTAGTGTGTTTTATTTTTGTCAAATTTTAGGTTGATGCACCTGTACCCACTGAAGCACTGGAGCAACTTGATGCGCAACACCAGACACTTAACAAGAAAAGGGGCATCACTCTGTTGAAGAAGTTATTAGCGCTAAGTGGTAGTGGATCTAAATTGGTGGTGGAGTTTGATAATGGAGGAAATCCAATTGGAGTGAACCGCAATAATTTTGTGAACTATCTTGGGTGTACCACTCGGAGCCATTGTGGTGTTAAGTATGACAATTGGCATAAAGTTCCTCAAGGGAAAAAAGACTTGATATGGAAGGATTTATGCGTGAGTTATTATTATTTGCAATTCTATTTTGTAGATTACAAATTCTATTATTTGCAATTCTATTTTGGATACTAGTTAATAACATTTCTATTTTACAGAATCTGTTTGCATTGGATGAGAAGTTGCATCGTAAAAATGTGATGCAACGCGCTGGAAAGATGCTTAGGAATTATAGGACAAATCTGAACAGAGAATACATAAAAGAGGGTGATAAGAAGAAGAAGTCAGCCCTTGAACAATGGAACTTCTTGGACAAAGAAGATTGGGACAATTTTGTTGCTTCAAGAAAATCTGAAGAATTCAAGGTATTAGGTGTCACTCCTAATTTAATTAATATACATTGTATTCACCTGTTTCAAGATTAGCATTTAGTGCTACTAACCAAATCATTAATGTGCATACTAACTAGGCCCTCAGTGACGCACAAAAAGCAAGGCGTGCACTGAATGTGCATGACCACACTATGGGTCCAAAAGGCTATGCAAGCGTTCGCCAAAGACTACAGGCGGAGTCTGCGGCTACTCAGGAGTCTGCTCCTACTCAGGAGTCTGCCACACCCATGCCTCGCCATGATATCTGGATAGCTGGCAGGCAAAACAAGAAGGGTGAAATAAAGAAGCCTGTAACTGCTGAGGCGACTGCAAAAATGGTAAAATACAACTCTTAGAGAAATCGTTTGAATATTGATTATTTGTGGTGTTAACTTACCAATTTCTGTTTATGGTGATTAGCGGGAGCTGCACGAGCAGAGGAAACAAGGCACGTTCATCCCTCAGGGCACAAGGGATGAATTGACAGTTGCTCTGGGTAACCCAGAGCATCCTGGACGTGTTAGAGGTGCCGGCGCTGGTGTTGGCATCAAAGCATTCTTTGGGCCATCCCAGCGCAAACCCAGAGCGGGACTTTCTCAAGAAGAGGTAACCTATTCTTTTTTTAGAATGTTACTGCAAAAGGAAATTCATTAATAAGAAGCTAATGTTTCTTTTATCCATGTATAGGAGAATAAGAGAGTTGAGGATTTAGTTGCTAAGAAGATCAACGATGTAGTTGCTGAGAAGGTCAAGGAAGAATTGCTGCGGTGGCAGGCATCTCAGGCTTCCAATACGCCTATGGCGACCCACTCTTCTCCTGATGCACAGACTGCGAGTAATCCTGGAGACCCATCGCCTAGCACGTCTGTTGTAAGTATTGTTTATGACATTGTAGTTAGTCTTTTCAAGTTGTTATGTTTTCAAGATGATATGTATATATGTATAATATTCTTTACGTAAATTTGTAGGCATTGAAGCCATGCCGCTTAAGAATGCAAGACTACGTTGTTGCAGAGGCGCAGGCTTACCCGTCCCTTCCTGGGGCAATGTTTCACGAGACTCCAATGCCACAGGGCTACGTTCGTGTGAGCCCGATACGTGTGTTACCTGATTGGAGAGAAGCTACATTGCCATATCCCCACCCGGATATTGATAGACTTGCTGATGCAGAAGGCGGGGTGATATTGTGGCCCAAAGCAGATGTCGTCTACACGACTGAAATTGTAAGATAAATTTACATTGATTTAGACTGTTAATGTGTATATATGATGTCAACTGATCTGAAATTATATGTACAGGTTAAAAAGAAGACACCAGGAGCACCTAGGCCTCCACTTCCACTTCCCGCATTACCCGATTGGGTTCCAACTGACCTAACATACCCGTTAGGTCCTGCTTGTAGGGGAATGGCATGTTGGCTACGGGCACATAATGTACATTGCCCTATAATTATTTCTTTAGATGCAGATTATGCAGGTCAATCATACGATAGCTCTTTATTTATACAAGATATTATTGAGCTGTTTATGTATGATTGGCTGAATACATCAATGATAGAGACATGGATAAGGTGAGATCTTGTTTATACATCCATATACCTTGTGTAAGATCCGGTGATCTGGTTTCTTATATATTAATGCATACGCCTATATGTTTTGCAGCTACCTAGTCGAAGATCATTGCAAACAATTTGCATTTGATCATGTGGGATTTTTGATTCCATCATTGATTAGTTTGGTAGCTAAAGACCCTGATAATGTTCAACAATACTGTATAGATGCTTTTACAATTTTTGGTCAGCAAAAGAAGACGATAATAATAGCTCCATTCAATGTCAAGTAAGTTTACTTTATTTATAATTTGGACTTAAGAAAATTCCATTTTTATTTTGCATTTTGAGTTATTAATTGTTAACTTCTTACTTCTAGCGGTAGACATTGGGAGTTACTAGTTATTGTCCCCGGGACATTCACTGTTTATTATCTAGATCCTACGGGGAGTACATTGAACACTAAAATTGGACACGTAATGAGAATGCCATTATTCTGGTGAGAAATATTTCATTTTTATATCCGTTAACATCTTTTATTACATTACTATTTACTTATGCAATTTATTGTGTTATATTAACATGTAGGGGTTTAGATGCATTCAAAAAGGCTGGAGGAACGGTCCCAAGGAAAAAGAACCAGCCAATAAATTGGCAGAACGTACAAGTAAGTTCCCGACTCAAATATATATATTATTGATGTGAATTGTGCTTAGTTGTATTATTTTGTATGTTTCAATTTATAGTGTGCTACACAAGACAATGGATGGGCATGCGCATACTATGTGATGCGATTTATGCAGATGATTATCAAATATGCCGCATTGGACATCGATACCATACATGAGGTATTATATATATTCTCATTAGTTAGTATGCAATATATCAATCTTATATTATTTTTATATTATTACTTATATATATACATCATTCTCTTTGCAGGTGTTTAAAACTGACAACACTACAGGTAAACGTTTAAAAAATATACATGCTCCATATACGATGGAAGCATTAAATGAAGTAAGAGAAGAATGGGCAAAAGCCATACAAGCAGTGGCAACTGTAAGATATAATTGGGATGTTGATAGCGATAATGAATGATACTATGTAAATGAATATTTCTGAATGTTAATACATGTATTTGAATGTTTCTATATGTGTGTGAATGTGAGAATTGAATTGATGTCTGAATGTATGTACTTGTGTAGAATTTTGCTTGTGACTTTTGCAGGTTTGCGGCCTGTTTGTAGGCTGATATCAATGGATGTCGTAAACCTGCAGTTCAGAAAACTGAACTGCAGGTTCTCATCCTGCTGACCAGCCACAGCAGGCCTGCAAACTGATATGAAAAAAAAAAATATAAATAGGCGTCGGTTATTTATAGAAAACCGTCAGGAAAGACCTACAGCGTCGGTTTTTTCAATAAACCGACGCCTGATGTGGCCAAAGCAGTCCTGGAAATGGCGTCGGATATTCATATCAAACCGACGCCTATTTAACATATAGGCGTCGGTCGTTTAGTATATAACCGACGCCAAAAGTGTTCGCGCCACAAAAAAAATGGCGTCATCTAGGGCACTTTATGCGTCGGTCATCTACTAAAAGACCGACGCTATATTCCATAGTGGCGTCGGTTATTTACTAAAACACCGACGCAGAAAGTGCCCTAGATGATGCCATTTTCTGTGGCGCGAACCCTTTTGGCGTCGGTTCTCTACTAAACGACCGACGCCTATAGATTAAATAGGCGTCGGTTAAAAAACCGACGCCGAAGTGTTCGACCTTTAGCGGCGCCCACATAGGCGTCGGTCGGAAACCGACGCCAAATGGGGTTAAACGACCGACGCCAAAGGCCGTTTCTGTAGTAGTGTGAGGACTTATCCTATAATGTATATAATTAAATGTTCTAATGTAATTTTCTATTTATAATCTTAATTTCTTATCTCTGGATCTTAATCTCTTATCTCTAAATCTTAATCTCTTATCTCTGAACCTATGCTCCTATTTTTGAATCTTAATCTCTTATCTCTGAATCTTTTCTGATTCTGAATCTCTGTTCTTAAATTTTGAATTAAATCTTAATCTAAACTTTGAATCTAAATTTGAATATGTATCTAAATAACTAAGATTGGATATGAGACTCTTATTAAGTATGTGGATATTATTTATGACTAATCACAATGAGTAATCTAAACATAAAATCTAAATTCTAGATTCTTGTTATCTGAATAAGTCTTAATCTAAAAATCTTAATTAACATATGACTTAAATCATATGTATGTCATCTGAGTCTAAAGGCTTGAAAAATAAATGAAACTTGAGTATAAAAATACTAAGTATCTGAAGTTATGTAAATCTAAATTCTTGAAATCTGATAAATTGGAAACATAACTCAAAGTGAATGAAATCTGATTTCTCAATGTATGACAAGATATGAAACACTAAAGTCTGAAAGTAACTTCACTAAGTTACTTGTAGAAAGGTTAGGATGAATCATAAAAATAATGAAATCCAATGGACATGACCCACTTACCTCCATTGGAGCAGCCTAATATTTATTCGGGAATCTTCAAGTGCCACATAAAATTCCTCATTACGTGTCCCTAAGACATCAATGGCATCTCTAGCATACACGTCCTAGCTCATATTCTCGATATATCTTGTGCAAAATCCAAGTCGATTAAATCCACAAAGACTACAAGATGTGACTTTCCCCAAGCCTTCACATACAATGCATCAAAACATCTTACACTCTTACATATGACAAAAGACATTAACTGTCAACATCCAATAATGCAATACTTTTGTTATCAAACCAGATCTAGTTGCCCAAATCACAACTCGTGATGCAGATCCTCCTCAGTGACAAGAACTAGATGATGGACTCATCCGCACTTGAAGTCAACAACAACCCTGTGGTGGTAGACAGTGGAAGGTAGGAAGAAGACCTAGATCATAATGCCTTTGAGCAGTACATCCTGCCTCTCCTACATCAAGACTGGATTGAGTCTGTTAAGGGAATATTGCCATTCTTGTTTAGAGTGTGGACACTAGAAGAATGAATATCCACATGGATGGGTATGCTTCTCCTATGGTGGCTGGGGGCATAGAGCAATGGGATGGCCCTCGACAACAAGAATTAGGATGTCCAACCTCCCCCATAGAAAACACATTCTGATGGCACTGCTTAGGAGACCTTTTCCACCACTACATTGGGACTATAAATCCTTCCCATCATCGGGAAACCTTGGAAAGTGACCCGCCACCCTTCAAGGGTCTGGGTTTCGGGACCCCCACCAAGCTCCCACCAGATCTCAGTCACTCTTTAGGGGAAGTTTTCACTCTAGCTGTTCTAGTTGAGGATATGTCCAAGCTTAGGCTCAAAGCTTCTATGTTCTCACCTCTACCTCTATTCTATCTTAGGAATGTGACTTTTAGTGGGACAATTTGAAGGGTGGCCTATGGGAAGCATAGTCATCAACCACCTTCATCCTTAGAATGAAACCCAAAAAGTCAATTGTAATACAACCACCAAACACCATGCCCATCCTATCCTCCTTTAGATCTAGGGACATAGATCTTGTTATCAAACTATGGTGTCTTATATTGAATGACCAAATAACCAATTGACACGAGATCCTAATTGAAGGTCTCCCCATCCACCATCAAGCCAATGAAAAAATTAGAGTTTACAAGGCACCAAATGAGATTATCCTAGTAGCTGATTTGGAGGAGGTTAAGTTTACCACTTGTCAGATCACTAGATTCTCACATGTAGATTAGATTCATCTTTATGATGTGGCAAAGGCAAAAAGAATTCCCATTGAGGCATCACAAATTGCTAAAAGGGAGACAAGGATGGCAGTGTAAGCATACATGTTGGGTTCTGAGTTGGATAGCTACACCTTTTCTCCGACCATGTTGCTAGTTTTTTGAGGAAGTGAGGTTCCTTCATCCCCCCATCTGTGGACCGGATGTCAGTGGGACTAGGTTTCTTTTAGAGTTAAGGAGTCAGATAACTTAGTCCTGACCTAAATCCCCACCCAAAACAGTCTTCCCCTCAGACCATTTTGGGTCTCCCCCGATAATCCTCCCTACATCCTCCTCTACATCCCATAGCCCTACTCCAACGCTGGCTAGCACCACCAGCTTTTGAGGACACCCTCACCCCCTCTCCAAGTCATAGCTACATATACATCATATAGGGAATCTCACCATGATGGAAGTTGGTTGGATAGCAGAAGCACCCATGGAGGTTAGGCTTCTTCAATAACAGAGCTACTCAAAGGGAGCAGTTCTACTTGTAAGAGCTCGACCCATGGTGGGGTGGAATACAACCTAACAATTATATGGAAAGATGTGGACCTTTATGGGCAGCTGATACAAGCACTTCATCATGAGATCATGCCTCCAGAGGTTTTCCAAATGTGGATAGAGACAAGAAAAGGAGATTCTAGGACATCTTGGCATCAATACATGGAAGAGTACATGATGAAGCAATAAAGTTGAAGCTTTTTTATTCCAAACCAAACAATATCATGTGTACTATATCATCTTTATTTCTCCCTTAGAGTTTTCTACTGCTTGGATCTCCATCTAAACCATTAAGGTCAGGTGTTTTTCATCCTAGTTCTGGGGGAGCTGCTCAAGCGGAGAGCTTGCACAGTTTTGGTGAGACTCTCACAGAGAGGGTTAGTGATACCTTCAAGGGGGCATGTCTTTTCTGGTTGGGCCAATTTGGGCCTACCTAGGGATGATTTATCCCATGGCACTTCATGATCTACATAGAGGGTAGATGACATAATCTTGAAAGAATCATGAGGTTTTGGGGTTACCTACATTTGCAACCAACGCTAGAGAGAGTGATTTTTCTTGAGAGTTCAGAGGGTGATTTGGGGGTGGAGGATCTAGGTGTGCCCTGATGGTTACGTTGATATCTTAGAGTTCCAATTTGTAATGTATAAGTTCAATGTTGGGAATTGGAACTCTAGAGGGGTAGATAATGATAAGATGATGGAGTGGTTGAAAATTCTTTCTAGATAGAGGGATATTTTGTCATTCGAGCTTCTAGAGCCTTTTCTAGAACCTGATCAAGCATTTTCCTTCCTACGGGTTATCAAGATAGACTGGGTTATCACCAATACTGATTTAGGAGGCAAAGTATGGGTCTTTGTGGATTTTGGGGTATCCCCTTCTCTTATCTCTAAGTCTAAACAACAAGTCACTATTTTGTTATAGGATGTAGGACTTAACATCATGATAACATTTATCTATGCATCCTGCAATAGGATAGAGAGATTGGACCTTTGGAGAGATTTGTGGGGCCTAAATAATGATGATGATTCAAAACCTTGGATCAATTATGAAGAATTCAATGCCTATAGGTCACCTAAGGAAAGAGTGGGTAGGGAGGATCTATGTCCTAGAGCATCTAGTGATTTCAATACATGTGTTCAGGGGATTGGTGCTAGAGAAATCCCATTCACATGAAATTGATTTACATGGGTAGATAAACAAGAGGGATATACTAACATTTTGGGGTAGGCTAGACAAGTGTTTTACAGATATGCTTTGGCCTAACATGTTAAAGATCATCAAGGATCACCTTGTATGAACTTGGCCCTATGATCATTGCCCTTTCTTATTCTCTTTGTCTTGTAGATAATCCTTTCGGTCCCACCCATATTTAGGTTTCTCAAGATGTGGTACCATCACAAAGATGTGATGGAAATAATAGGCTGCCATTGGACTCTAGAGTCTTGATGCGAACCCTCCTTCAGACTATTCGAAAAACAAAAATCCTTAAAATTAGCTCTTAAAATTGGAATAATGAAGAGGTTGGAAACATTTTTTCTAAGATATTTGGGCTCTGAAGAAAGGTTAACACCTTTTCAGATATAGGGAACCCATCAAAAAACCCAGAGACAATAGTTGAACTTTATCAATCTGAACATGATCTAGAAGAAATGATTAGATGGGAAGAATTTTTTTGGAAAAAGAAATCAAGGATTATGTGGATTAAAGAAGGCAATAAAAATGTTAAATTCTTCCACACACAGAAAACAGTCTCGAGTTGACAAACTTCAGAGAGCCAATGGCACATGGATAGAGGGAGAGGAAGAGGTGAAGGGGGAGGTGGTGTAATTTTTCACCAATCTTGTTAAAGCTAAAGAAAACATAGGAATTAAGCATTTCGTGGATATCATGCCCATGACTATTAGTGAATAGGACAACCTCATTTTTCTCCAAGATGATACCGAGGAAGAGATACATAAGACACTTTTGGATACATATGAAGATAGTGTATCAGTCTTGATGGGTTTACCATGGATTTCTACAAAGTAGCTTGGCCTAGAGGGGAATGAGATCCATAGGAGCCTGCGATGCATCCGCCTTGTCCTCATAACAAAATTTGATAACCCAGAACATATTTCTAACTTTTGACCCATTAGTTTGGGTAATGTTGTCCTTAGGTTAGCATCTAAGTTATCCTTTATAGAATCACACCTTTTCTAACTAGTCTCATATCCCTAGAATAACCGACCTTCATTAAGGATTGGAATATAGGAGATAACATTAGATTATCCACCAAACTTATTCTAGAACTATTAATGGGAGAGGTAAACAAAGAGAATGTGGGTTTTAAAGTTGACATGTCAAATGATTTTGATAGATTGGGATGGGAAATTATAGAGAAGGTTCTTAACAAAATAGGACTTGATAGCAGAGTGGTCCTGAAATATTATGAATGTTGTTAGAGGGGTGTGATTCTCTATTGGGATTAATGGTAAGATATTTGGCTTCTTCAAAGCATATAGAGGTCATAACCAAGGTGATACTCTCCCACCTTTTCTCTTCATATGATCAAGAAGTTATAGGAAGACACATTACAAGAGCGATGGGCACATGCCATATTACGCGGTGCATCACAAAGGGTGGCACAACACCCTCTCACCTCATATTTGTAGATTATCTCATATTCTTTATCAATATAGATGGTCCCACAACTACAAAGATATGGGAGCTTTTGAAGTCTTACAAGTGTCTAAGAAACACATCAATAAACAAAAGTTTTCTACCATGTTAGGTTATAAATCAATGGTGAGGGATAATGATATAGTTGTGGAATGGGGTTGTAAATGCAACCTTAAACCCATAAAAAACCTCAGGGACCCCTCTCTCCTGGCCAGGTGTTGGTTAGATATTATGAAGGCATGGGGGATATAATCACATGTATGTAGTCTTTATGGGCTAGGAAGCTTTTGTCCTTTCTAGACATGGTTACACTGATTAAATTGGTTCTCTCATCCATACCTCTACACATGTTAGGGGAATGCGTTGCGCCAACAGATACCATTTGATCTGTTGAGAGAAAATGGCTAACATCCTATGGTAATCCAGATAGGGGGTGAGGAGAAGACACTGCGTTAGTTGTTATAAGATCACTAGCTCAATAGAATTGGGAGGGTTAGGTATACCTAAGATAAGATTGGGAGTCAAATGCCTCCTTATCAAAGTAGCCTAGGTATCCTAAATGGTGTTCAATGTGGTCTATATTATGTAGAGACAAATACAATAGAGCTACATACAACCTAGGAAGCGAGTAACCATGGTTCCTCAAGAAGGGACACCATGGATCCACATATTGGAAGAAAGTCCAGGAATGATTTCCTATAGTTATGAGAAACACTAGATGGTGCATTGGTAGGGGAACCTTACCTTTTTGGAGAGTGGAGTGGGGAGAGACTGACATGCCTGCATGGAAACTTGATCATGTTATACTGAATCACAATCTTAGATTCTGTGACACAATATCCAATGATGGATCTTGGAACATAGATATTCATAGTAGTCTCATCTCAGAGGAATGTATAGAGTGCCTGATGGGTGGAGTCAAAGTTGAACCTAGGTTAAGGGATTAGTTGATATGGATCCCTACAAAGGATGATTTATTTATTGTGGCATCCACAAAGAGAGTTATGAGAGGAGGAGTGAGTGATAGTAGGAAAATGGAAGGATATCAATGGATCTGGAACTCCCCACTACCCATCAAAGTTAGTACCTTTGCATAGAAATTTTACATGTGTGATATCAACAGACGAATGTATAAGGACATGTAAAATACAATTAGCATCTATATGTGAATGTTGTTTAAAAGGGAGTGAGGAATTAGTGAACCACCTTTTTAGAGAAAGTGAGATTGCCAAGACGATCTGGCCAAAATGTGAGACTTAGTTAGTGGGCAACTTCTTTACTAGAGGTCCCCCATATCTATTGGTCGTCGATCATGAATTGTTGCATCCCATCATACATGGCTAAGGATTTTGAGATCTTCCCTACCTCTAGTAGTTCTATCGTGTGTTTGGGTAGCCAGATGCTTGAGTAGATATGATACATCTAAAATGTTTGTTGAAGGGATATGGAATAATAGGATAAGGTTCATATGTAGGGAAAGCTTCTAGGGTTTGTCTTTATCTTCTAGGGTTTGTCTTTAGATGAGGTTAGATCCCCTAAGGGCTATGCCTTGGGCTGGGTTGAGGCATTCTCATTCATGATATTCACATTAAGAGCTTTAGATGCAAGGAGGTACAATGGACAAAACGGTAAGACCCTTGACCAAGCTTTCTGATTGATTGTGTTTGCCTTGCTTAATAAGATGCTTTAACCTTAATATGATCATATGATGCACCTTAATAACATGTGACAAGTTTATGTTTTCAATTTGATGTTGTTTGGTTTAGTTTGATCTAGTTATGCTTGTTGAGTACCAAGTTGCAATTTTCTCATGTTGAGAGTTTTACCTTGCAATTTGTCACATGTAGGTTGTACCTTTTGTGCCTTATCATCATGAGAGAGAGAATAATGCTTAGGGGTCCCTTGTTTGGGCCTTGGTTGATAAAGTAGCATCATGTGTATGGAGATAGGGTTTGCATGGTTCCCTTGGATGCATGAGTTTTGGTGTCGACCTTGATGTTATGATCCTTGTTGCGACTAAAGTATTTCATGTTGGGCTTGTGTTGTGACTGATATGTCTCTTGGTTGTGTTTTGTTTCAACCAATGTGCCTTGTGCATGTGTTTTGGTCACTAGGGTTGGTGCTCTTGTGGAGTGTTGCCACTATTTGGTTTTGATGACCTAGTGTAGCGGTCGCTATCCTTGTTTTGCTCTGACCTAAGGGTGTAGTAAACCTAAGTGGCCGCTACACTACCTTGTTTTTATCACCCTTTATTGCATGAATGTCTAGATTGCTTGCATGGCCGACCTTTTGAGGGACAAGTGTCATGAGAGGCTCTTATATCTTGACACCTCATGATCTTTACCTCCCTCCTACCCTTGAGTATATAAACCATCTCTTTCACATGCAAGTATCCCCTTTGGCTATTTTCTTTCTCTCTTCTCCCTTGTGTTCGGCCTTGAGCTTGGTGGAGCAAGAGAAGGTGCTGATCTTAGAGCTTGGTGGCTGATCACATTTGCATGTGGTGATCTTGGGCTTGATTATCTTCTTTGTGGTGGTTCTTGGTGATCTTCCTTCTTGGTAAGAGGTTTCCTACCCTTGATCTCATTTCCTTTGAACCCTACCTTCCTTCTTCCTTTCTTTGCCATGAGACTATGGGTTACCATGGTGGCTATCTTGAGGAACTTCTCTTCATAGAGGTCAAGATCCATGGTTTTCCATGGGAGTACCTAAGTGATATGAAGATTTCTTATTTCTGCTTCCTTATTTGGCCTAGGGTTTGTGCTTTCTTCTTCTTGAGCTTTCCTTTGATCTTGGTGTGTTCTTCTCTTCTTGAGCGACCTTATTGGCCATGGATTTGATCCTAGTTGGAGCTTCCTTCTCTCTATTGGAGCTCGTGGCTTTGTAACTTGATCTTTATATTAAGGTGGGTTATATAACTTTCCCCTCTTCTATTATTGCACCACATTCTTGATCGCATGATATTGTTTCATATCTAAAACATGATCATAAGTTGATGGATAGTTCTAGCTTGATCTAGGATTTCTCTTTTTCCTAAACCATAATTATGCATAGGATTTCTCTTTTTACTAAACCTTAATTATGCACCTGAAATGTTAATGATGGTGGATGTGGTTATTTATTGCATGCATCATGATTGTGGGTTTTGATACCATGTTTAGGTTCAGATTTACATGATGTTGGAAGTTTTGATCCTTGGTTGCATGTGTTGGATGATTAGTTTCATCTCTCTTAGTGTGGTTTCTTTGTTGATCTAGTTGATGGTTGATTTGGTGTTTTCATGCTCAACTCTCATGGCGTTTTCCTCCTTGGTGATGCTTGAATTTCTTTAGGTTATATATCAATTTCAATCAACTTGTTTTCTTGGTGATAACTTCTTGTTTTTTGTCGCTACCTTGTCCTTGTTGGATAGTTTCCACCCATTATTTGTTTCTTGGTTGGTCACAACAGGGTACTCCTTTGGTGGTCAACACTTGATCATGTGTTGTGGTCGCAAGGGTGAGCTAACCCTAATGGTCGCTACACCTAGAGGTGGTGATGGTCGCTACCCATGACTAGGTGAACGGTCACTAGAGGTAGCTATGTTTTGATTGCTACCCATGTTGGCCCTTGTTGCGGTCTAAGTTCTATGGCCCTTGAGTTGGTCGCTACATGCTTCATGTTTGAGTGGTTGCTACTACAAGTGGTGTTGCGGTCACAACAAGATGTTAACTACCTATGGTCTCTACTTATGTGCTTTGTTGGTTGCTACCCCTTGTATATGGTTTGAGTGGTCGCTACACATGGTGTGACCTTAGTGGTCGACGCACAAGCATGACCCTAGTAGTCGTTACATGTGTTATGGAGGTTTGTTGCTACACCTTGATTCTTGTATGGTTGACACTTTGATGTGATTGGAATGATGGATTGACCATGATGATGATTACTCTTAACCCTAATGTGCTCCAAGAATATGGGATGATGTACCATGGAGTGCAATGCTATATGCTATATGAGAAACCCTAACCCTAGTTTGGTATATGAATGTAATGCTTATCCTGCTTGAAGTGATTAGCATGTGATGGCATATTCTCTCTCCTACTTGTGTAACCCTAACCTTGTAGGTGGAATAAATATCATAGCTAGTGATTGCTATGGTATATATGATATGACACAAGGTGATTATTATGAGCCTTTATGAGGCATGATAAGATAATGATGATGTGCATGAACTATGTGATTGGGTCATATGACCTGGAAGAGGCTCAATGCTTAATGTGAGGTTATATCCTCTAGTGATGTAATGATGGATGGTTATCCCAGGATGATGTGGTAATCATGATGGCCTTGTATGTCAGTGGCATCCTGGGTGATGATGTGGCAAGTTTATACTCATAAGTTATATATCTTCTGACATTCTAACATACCCTTATCTTTATAGAGTTTGTTTCAGGTTTGTACGTTGTAACTTTATTGATGCTAAAAGACACCCATTTGACTTAAATAATAAAGTGAAACCCTAATCATGTAGTTGTCCTATGCCATAGATCCACCTTCAAAACCAGTATTTGCTGGATGGTGAAATAGGTTCTCCCTTAGTGGAAGCTCAGAGCCATATAATGTTGAGATATGCATGTTCACAAGGATGGTTGTGGTCATACCCTAATAGGAGAATGATCGAGTATGTATCTCAGATAATGTGATCCATTATATATATGATATATTTTGAAGATGGCTGTGGTCATATCTTGGCAAGAGTGGGGATGCGGTCGTAACTCAATTTTCACTAGTGATGTGCCTATATACCAAGTTAGACTAGGTTGTTTTGCAGTTGGACTCTATATGTCACTACGAAAAACTCAGACCGACCAAGGGTGTGGGAGAATATAGGAGTATGGATCCTCCTATATCTTGTATGGCACTGATTTCAATTTAGAAGTTGTCAGTTGGAGCATGAGTGGTATGCCTAATCTCCTCAGGGCATAATAAAAGACATAATACAACAGTGTAGTATATTTGCTTAGGGTTAAACACGATTCACATTGGATGACCCCTTGTCTTGTTTCTTATATTGTTTAGTTTATAACGATTATACATGTTTTTCATATTCCTTATAAAAATATAAGATGTTCTACTTCTCAGTTGTAGATTCTTAGACTGCCTAATCCATGTTATTAGCTTTACTCATATAATTTAGTTGAATCTGCTCATCCTGATAATAATGCTATCTTCCTGCTTTAATATATGTGTTCTTATAATAGTTTTTGGTAGAAAGTTATATCTCTCACTAGGACACTGCTATCTCCCTGTGGGTTTGCACATCTTTTAGGTGATCATGCACAACGATGTAGAGATCATGCGGTTGAGGCTGAGTAGTAAGAGGAGCAATAGTTGTTGAATGTTGGATATGCTGCTAGTGTTTGTAGTAGAGTCCTATGTGTCGTCCTTATACTCTCAGGTCATTGGATTTTTTTTGTAGATGTTGTAGATCATTATGATATTTTGGTAGTATGTCGTGGTTGTACAAATATGGCTTGTATACTGGACAAATTATCTTATGTAATAGGTTGTGGCAAGATGACCACTAAACAATGATATGTATTATCTTTTGGCATAATATATGATATAGGTGGCACAGTCTGTGGACTCCAAAGAAATATATTTCTACTTTTGTGGTTATATGAAATCGGTTTTAATATACCCTATTTTATGGTAAACTAGATGTTTAGTATTAGTTCCACACTTTGTTTTGAGTAATCTCTGTGAGACCCCTAACATTGCTTCAAGTGTTGAACAAGCTTAATTATAATAATGGAATTCTTATAACCCTAATATAACCTTGTGATAATCTTTTAAATCATAAGAAAAGCTTAAGTTTCAAATTTGGTCTAGTTTGGACACTATTTGAGCAAGTTATGCAATTTTATGCACATTTTGGACTTTTATGCAATTTACCCAATTGAGAGGTTTTATTTGAAATTTATCACTTGAATTATGTTCCTTGGATATTATATCATCATTATTGAGCTTTTTTAGCCATGTGGAACCTATTTAAACCTTGGTTTGAAGGTGTTTTCTTCAAGGGTATTTTAGGGCTTACCCCTTCAAGGATGAGCTACCTTTAGGAGCTATCAACTAATGAGTTATTTGTTTTGCTTGGAAATTCAAGAAACGAGGGATAAGAATGTCTCTATGGATGGTGGGGGATCTTCTTGTGTGTGTTCTTGTATATTCTTAATAGTTTAAGGCCATGGCCACTTGGAAAGATACTAGAACTTCAACTTTTTCTTTTTCTTTATCTTAAAGTTTCATATACATATCCCTAAGCACCCAAACGAGCCTTTTTTTTCTCCACAACTTCCCGCATTCTACAAAGTTCATTCTCCCTCTGTTCTGCTGCAAATTTCCTGTCCAAAAAAGAAGAAAGAGGGGATCTTCTTGGAAAAAGTATCTAGGGTTGCAATTGACTTCCTTTTAGGGTTTAAAAAGCTTCCTTCTAGTGATCTTGACCTAAGAGAGTAAGAATCCCCTTATTTCCTATGTTTATTTCTTTTTTATCCTTCCTCCTACCTTTCTTCAGGTCGTAACCTTGTTGTTCCATGGTAGAAATTACTCTAAAGCTCTAAAACCCTACCTTTCTTGATCCTTATGCTTAGGGTTTGCTCATTTGATGAAGAAAGGTGCTAGATGGACGAGTTCACAACTTATTCTTGGATTTTATACTCTACCTGCTCATGTTTTCTTCTATTTGGGAGTTTATCTTCTAATTCGAGGCAAGTTTTATAACTTGCTCTACGTTTATTTCTTACCATAAGCTTGCTAGCTCATGTTCTTGCATTTAAATGATGATCCATGCACTAAAAAGCTATGATTGCCTTGGATTTTGATTTTTATAATATTCCCTGTTCTAATTTCAGTTCTAAATGAACATGTGATCACTCTTACGTTATTCCTAAGGTATAATATGACTTGGATCAGGTTGGTTTGACAACCTATGGTGCTAAGCACCTATCAACCAATGGTCAATTTTAGGGTTTTAAGTTGATTTCTTCTATAAACCCATGACCCGATGATGGTACCATTGCAACAACCCTATGGTGTTGTCTTCATGACAAGTGATGGTGGTGACCAATGGTGTCAACTGGCGTTCACCCCTTAGGTCATGTTTTGGCCTAATTATAAGCTTAATGATCAACAACTAAGTACCCTAATGGTGCTATCGAGAAATGGTGACATTAGCTTGATATTTGATGGCGATTAATAAATATAGTACTGATATAACCTATGGTGTCTTAATGGTCACTAGTGATGGTGGATCAGGTCTCCAAAACCTATGGTGAGTTAATTATATAGTTGTAACATCAATTAATCCTTAGACCAGTGGTTTCCTGGATCACTTGATGCAATTGTCAGACCTATACTGTAATTGATGGTTTTAACATATGAACTTGACCAAATGGTCAAGATCTAATGTTTATTCCTCCAATAAAGTGGAATGATGGATAATGTAATATGTTGGTCCTAATAATGTGATTTATATGGTTTCCTTTATATGATCAACTTAAGGAGCATACTGTTGACAATGGATGGCTTATTTTAAATGAACAGTTGATTGTGGGTTTTACCATACTCTCAACAGAACCCTTGTTGTTGTTAATCAATAGATGTCTATGGTTAAATGGTGACTTTTATAGATCACAACTCAATAACATTATAGAGGATTCATTCAAGGTGGTTACTTATGTAAACGACCAATGGCTTTACCTTTTCAACATTTCATGGTTAGATGTTGATGCCTTAATAGTTCCATTATTTTGGGTGAAGTGTGTAGTGTAATGTTATGATTCAAATGATGAGAATTTGATGGTTCAATGCCTTAAACTTTTAGTATTACCCTTGCCCTCATACGATTATGATTTATAATCACCATAATGAATTAATGGGTAACCCCAATGGGGCATATCTTGCTATACCTAGCTTTAATATAATTAAATGATGGTAATTGGGTATGAATAGTCCTTGAATAACTAATACAATCATGGAGTACTCTATTACTATTGTTGAAACCCTAGTATGCTATAACCCAATGGTTACACCTTGATTTATGTGTGGGTTCATACTTGAGAATGGTATGGAATGTGATGGTGATGCTTCACCTTATGCATCCATGGTCCAATGGGGATGATATGAGTTAGGGTTTGGGTATGAGTGTTGATTAGTAACAATAATATAATTTATCTTGTTGAAACTAACTCTAATGAAAATAGATAAAGATGAGTATTCATGTTCAACCTTCATATATGATGGCATGATGGTGAAATAACCTCCTTAATATGATCATAACCTTAATGTGTTAATTGATGGTTATCATAGAGACATGGTTGATACTTTCTTATGCTAAACATGTGTATTATGAATATGATGATGGTTAATCATATCTAAATTCCTTGCATGTTGATGTAATAAAGGAATGTTCTTAATGTTAATACAATTCTGCTATGATTGTTTATGAATATCTCCTAGCTCATTAATGCAATATTGTGTTGATCTGGTGTATTATATGTAGGTGATGTTGTTGAGCCTTGTTATAAGGCATGCAAAAATAATGATGATCCTCCAGGGAATAGTATGATGGACTTAATGACCTTTGGGAATGGTTGATCCCTAAATGAGGTGTAATCCTCTTGTGGTTATAAGGGTTGATACCCTGATATTGTGAAAATGATTTATATCCTGTGACAGTATGATGGTGTTAATGACCTTTGGGCATGGTTGAGTCCTGAATGAGGTGTGATCCTCTTGTGTTGATAAGTGTTGATACCTTGTGATATTGTGAAAAGGATTTATATCTTGTGATAGTATGATGACTAGTGTTGTCTCATGAATGGCAAGTGAATAGTACCATGTGATGATGAGATGAGAAATTATGTTCCACACATTTTATATCTTTTAAAAGTTTTGATATTTATATGCTTGCTAGAAGTGAATTAGGGTTTGTATGTCCACTTGTTTGATGTAGTCTTAATTCACCCAATTGGCATAACTAATCAAGTGCAACTCTAATCACGTAGTGCCATGTTCCGTAGAGCCATATTCAGTGTCAGAACTTATTGGATGGTGAAATGAGTATTCCTAAGGGAAACTCGGAGCACACACTATTGAGTATGTGGGGGTGGCAAGTTTAGGATATATCCTTATCATCCACAATGCAGGTTGTGGAGGATGGCTATGGTCATGCCTCATACATCTGATGTGATTAAGAACAACTATAGTTGTACCTCAGATTAGAGGGTTTTGTATACCCTGGTTTCTAGTGCCCTGACCTATAGCAAGGACGGACTAGTAGTTTACAACTTGACTATATGTCATTGTGGTGGCAGCTTTGACTAATATGTCACTGCCTTTTTACTCATATTGATCGAGGGGAAGAGATTTTAGGATACCGACACTCCTAGATCTTGTACGGATCTGAATAGCCCTTCACAGTGGTCAATTAGACTTTGGATGGTACGATTCAAATTCCCCAGAGCATAATAAAAGATATAAGACAGTCGTGTAGCATATCTATTTAGGGTTATACACAACACTTCATATTGGATGATAACCCTTGTTTGCTTTCTTTTCACTGAGATCATGTATAGTACAATAAGAGATAATAGATATGCTTATGTTGTAGTGATTCTCATGTGGTAAACATGCTTATGTTGTCAAATATACTGAAACTAATGGTTAAGATGTTGCTTCTAGCTATGTTTAATATTGCTAGCCATTCCTATGTAATTAGAAATTATTAAACTGCTAATCATGCCTATGTAGTTCATTGTGTTATGATGTTAGTTCTACTTATGATATATATTTGTCCCTTTAGTTGAGATGCCAATATTGATAGCAATGTTATGTTACTAGACATATTCATGATGTCAGGGATGCTTATGCTACTAGATTGCTTGTACTGTTAGCAAGGAATATGATGATAGTCAGATTAATGATCATGATTGTTATTAGATGCAATTTGATGATATTTGAGTATACGTCTATCCAAAGAAATGGATTTATTTGTTATCTATATATGAATTGATGATCATACTTGTTGCTAAGATTATTTTCTTAATCTGTTTAGCATACTTGAACTATTCAATCTGTTCAATTGATTATTAAATACTCCAACTTCTTAGTTATCTACTATTTAAAATGTTGTAATCAATAAGCATTGTTGGAGGTTATATCTCTTGCTGGGACATGGGTCTCACCCTTGTGGTTTGCCACATGTTTTTAGGTAATCGGCAGTGACGACAATAGAACCATGGAAGTAAAGAGGAACTACAATAATGAATCTTTGAGAAAGTTGATTAGATGTCTAGTGTGTCCTAGAGTCGTCCCTGTACTCTCAGGTCCAGGCAGGACAAGTTTGTATATGGTGTTTCAAATGAATCGGAATTTTGTTAGCATGTTAATGTTTGTTGTGTGCCATATACAAATATTATTCTCCTGTGTAGATATGTTGTAGATAAGGCGATAGAACAATTTGTATCAAATTCTTGGCATAGTATGGATATAAGAAAGATATTGGTCTCTTATGCAAATGTTTCAGATCTGGTGTTGATGTTGAAATCAGTTTTAATTTACCCATATTTTTGGGTATTTCATTAATTGGTGATTGATTGTGTTTTATGTTTTGAGTAATCTCATTTAGTGTAACGATTTCTCACAAGTTGGTATCAGAGCTTTTGGCTCATCAAGTCTACAGGGACACTAGGACTTAGGACTAGGATGATGTCAAAATTAGGAATATGACATAATAATATGGTGCATACTGCCTAATCTCAGTATTTGGGTGCCCTGGCCAGGTATTCATTTATTGAAGAAAGGTAAATATGGAACTCTTAGATTGTTATCTTTTTTATTACTCTGATCAAGTAGTCATTTTGAGACAATCTAAATAGCATAATGAAGCAGAAATCATGGTGCAGATAACTCAATATTACCTCAAGAGAAGATGAGGATTACATCATTATCTATCAAACTTGAATTGTTGGTAACTATAAGAGAAAGATACAACACCATGAAATCTAAATTCGAATAAAAATAAGCAAAAGAGGAGTTCTTGAAGATGCAGTTCAACAAGATAATAAAGTAAAATACAAATAAGTTTGTACTTATAAAGTGATTCAAGGTATGAAATCCACATAAGATGGAGAGAACTCCAATGATAAGTGTAAAATGAAAAGATAAATGAGAATAATGACAATGGAATAAGGTGGAACCTGAGTTAATCTCAAACCAGCCTATGTGTGTAAGAAAGTGTTAATGTAAAATAAGCATGGCGTTTGAAAGAAATTAAGGCAGATGATCCATGTTTAATGAAGAAAATGTGGAATATGATGATTTACCTGTAGATAAGTGGCTGAAAAACATAATAAAATAAGATGTGATAAATAGTCATCAAGGAAGGAGTAATGAGATATGTTAATCATTATGATTCCTATTCTAATGGCAAGGAACCCGGAATGAAAAAGTTAAAATGATAAATAAGAAGTTGTAACCTACATAATGAAAAATAGAATTGGTTACCTTTCTACTAGTGACCCTTGAAAAATACTACTATGGTATGGGAAGTGTGTTTCCCTTTGTGTCTTTCCTTTCTAGGGCACATATTTCAAGTGGATCATTGCCACTTGGTATGTGTGGATTCATTGTAAACATGAGGGTGGATAGCTTATTATAGCATAAGGTTGCTTGGACGATGGTTCCAAGATCATAAAGTTTGTGATGAGTTTACTTTTGAGCCTTCCAATAATTAGGAAGACTCCTCTTATATGTCTTGAGATTTGTTATGTAGGTAAAAGTAGATGAGATAAGGATGTGAGTTCCTTATAGAACATGAGGTGGATACGAAGGTAATGAATCCTAGTATCCAAGATGTATCAACATTATGGGAAGTATGTGAAGGTTGGAGATGTTTATTAAATGAACATTCCAAGTATTCCTCTCCCTTAGAGAGAGAGAGAGTTGATGATGACCCTCTAAATGTTGTTTGGAAGGAAAAACAAAAGTGATTCTATAATGTTGTGTATGGTCTAGTGATAGCTGGATAAGACCACTATTAAGGATAAATGGTTTGTTGATCAACAAACATGTGTTACCATGTTCCTTTAAGGTAAACTTAGGATCAAAATATCAATGGATATGAGTTATAGTGGATGACACAAGTTAAATGACCATGATGAGTTTAGGATTATGCCCTTTAGACTAACCAATGTACTAATATAATTTATGAATAGGAGAACCAGAGTGTTCAGGTCATGTCTTACAATTTGTAGTAAGATTTGAATGATGACATCTCAACATATTTCAGAGATGGTCATTAACATGGTTAACATCTTTATTAAACCTTAAGAATGTTGAAGCAACTGTACTTATGTGTGACAATTCTAGTAAGAGTGGGTTGGGGGTTGACTAGAGTATCCTCTTAGAGTTATGATACCAATGTTAAGTATGTTGTGTGAATCCTAATAAGATTAAGAAAATGTCATTGCTACACCCCCTAAAAAGGTCAACTAGGAAGTCATATTTGTTAATGGTTACATACAAGTGTATGCTTCTTCAACCAAACAGATGGTCTGTACACCATTGAGATGATTGGAGAATCCTCTAAAAACATATTCCTCACAGTTCTTTAAAATTAGGGGATGCCTACATGGTTTATTGAGTTGTTAATTATAACAACCATTAAAGGAGCATAGATATGAAACCTTGTAAAGTTACATATGATAAGAGATACATAATGGTCTATGTTTGATAAGAGCCAGTGAGTATGAATTTTGAGTAATGTATTGATACAATAGATATAATATTAGGATGATATCTAGAATTTAAAATTGAAAGTTACTATAGATTTGTATAGTTGGCACAACAAGTTTCTATGATCCATATTTGCAAATATCTTCTTATGTGGGGGTTTTTGTGCTGACCCAAGAAAAAATATGTATGAATTAAAAGAGAAGAATATGTCTTCTATGAGAAAAATGTGACATCATCATGTGATGAATGTAACCATGTGTAATATTGAGGATGACATGCATGAGAAGTGTCCATCTATGTGTACCTTTGATTTTAGGGGTGAAATCCCTGTTAGGGGTTTATGGTTGTGAGAGCCCTAACATTGCTTCATGCTGAACAAGCTTAAGTATCATAATTTAATTCTTATAACCCTAATCTAACCTTGTTATATGCTTTAAAATAATAATACAAGATTAAGTTTCAAATTTGGTCCAATTTGGACACTGTTTGAGCAAGTTATACAATTTTATTCACATTTTGCACTTTTCTGCAATTTACCCAATTGAGAGGTTTTCTTTGAAATTTATCACTTGAGTTATGTTCCTTGGATATTATCTCATCATTATTGAGCTTTTTGAGCCATGGGGCGCCTATTTAAACCTTGGTTTGAAGGTGTTTTCTCCAAGGGTATTTTAGGGTTTGCCCCTTCATGGATGAGCTACCTTTAGAAGCTATCAACTAATGAGTTATTTGTTTTTCTTGGAAATTCAAGAAATGAGGGATAATCATGTCTCTATGTATGGTGGGGGAGCTGATTGTGTGTGTTCTTGTATATTCTTAATATTTTAAGGCCATGGACACTTAGAAAGATACTAGAACTTCAACTTTTTCTTTTTCTTTATCTTAAATTTTCATTTACTTATCCCTAAGCACCCAAACGAGCCATTTTTTTATCCACCACTTCCATAATTCTACAAAACTCGTTCTCCCTCTGTTCTTCTATGAATTTTCTATCTAAGGAAGAAGAAAGAAGGGATCTTCTTGGAAATATAATCTAGGATTGCAATTGACTTCCTTTTAGGGTTTAAAAAGCTTCCTTCTAGTGATATTAACCTAAAAGAGTAAGAATCCCCTTATTTCCTCCGTTTATTTCTTTGTTATCCTTCCTCCTACCTTTCTCCAGGCTGGAACCTTGCTCTTCCATGGTAGAAATTGCTCTAAAGCTCTAAAACCCTACTTTTCTTGCTCCTTATGCTTAGGGTTTGCTCATTTGATGAAGAAAGGTGCTAGATGGACGAGTTCACAACTTATTCTTGGATTTTCTACTCTACCTGCTTGTGTTTTCTTCTATTTGGGGGTTTATCTTCTAGTTAGAGGCAAGTTTTATAACTTGCTCCACGTATATTGCTTACCATAAGCTTGCCAGTTCATGTTCTTGCTTTTAAATGATGATCCATGCACTAAAATGCTATGTTTGACTTGGATTTCGATTTTATAATATTACCTATTGTAATTTCAGTTCTATATGAACCTTTGATCATGTTTATGCTATTCCTAAGGTATAATATGAATTGGATCATGCTGGTTTGACAACCTATGATGCTAAACACCTATCAACCAATGGTCAATTTTAGGGTTTTAAGTTGATTTATTCTATAAACCCATGACCCAATGATGGTACCATTACAACAATCTTATGGTGTTGTATTCATGACAATTGATGGTGGTGACAAAGGGTTTCAATTGACGTTCACCCCTTAGGTCATGTTTTGGCCTAATTATAAGCTTAATGATCAACAACTAAGTACCCTAATGATTCTATCGATCAATGGTGACATTAGTGTAAGGCCCCTAAACTTGCTTAATGAGTTGAATAAACTTAATTATCATAATTGAATTCTTATAACCCAAATATAACCCTATAATATGCTTTGAAATCATAATACAAGCTTAAGTTTCAAATTTGGTCCAATTTGGACACTGTTTGAGCAAGTTATTCAATTTTATGCACATTTTGGACTTTTCTACCATTTACCCAATTGAGAGGTTTTCTTTGCAATTTATCACTTGCATTATGTTCCTTGGATATTCTCTTATCATTATTGAGCTTTTTGAGCCATGGGGAGCCTATTGAAACCTTTGTTTGAAGGTGTTTTCTGCAAGGGTATTTTAGGGTTTACCCCTTCATGGATGAGCTACCTTTAGTAGCTATCAACTAATGAGTTATTTGTTTTTCTTGGAAATTCAAGAAATGAGGGATAATAATGTCTCTATGGATAGTGGGGGATATTATTGTGTGTGTGCTTGTATATTCTTAATAGTTTAAGGCCATAGACACGTGGGGAAGCTACTTTTACACCTCATGCTTGCTCCCATCCTTATCCATGGGATATATTTATCTCTTCCTTGCCCAAGTATGAAACTATTCTTGCTTTCTCTTTCCTCTAAACTGGAGCAATGACTGCACTCTATTTTTCTGTGGAAACAAGTACTCTAAGGTAGAATACAACCTCTTTTTGGAGAAGAAGGTCTCCTAGAGCTCCATTTAGCCCTACCTAGGGTTTCCAAGGTCATCTTCCAGGGATTTCGACCAAGGCAAGTTATTTTCTTCCTTCCTTGTCTATTTCTCTTGCTCTTATCCTTCCTTAGACCTTCCTACAGGTTGGAACCTTGCTTTTCCATGGTATAAATTTCTCTAAAGCTCTAAAACCCTACCTTTCTTGCTCCTTATGCTTAGGGTTTGCTCATTTGATGATAAAAGGTGCTAGATGGACGAGTTCATAGATTATGCTTGGATTTTCTACCCTACCAGCTCGAGATCTCTTCTTTTTGGGGTTTCATATTCTCATTAGAGGCAATTTTTATAACTTTATCCACATTAATTGCTTACCATAAGCTTTCTAGATCATGTTCTTACTTGAAAATGATGATCCATGCACTAAAAAGCTATGCTTGACTTGGATTTCAATTTTTATAATGTTCCCTATTCTGATTTCAGTTATAGATGAACCTAAGATCATGTTTACTTTATTCCTAAGGTATAATATGATTTGTATCAGGTTGTTTTGACAACCTATGGAGCTAAGCACCTATCAACCAATGGTCAATTTTAGGATTTTAAGTTGATTTCTTCTATAAACCCATGACTCGATGATGGTACCATTGCAACAACCCTATGGTGTTGTCTTCATGAAAATTTATGGTGGTAACCAAAGGTGTCAAATGACGTTCACCCCTTAGGTCATGTTTTGGCCTAATTAGAAGCCTAGTGATTAACAATTAAGTACCCTAATGATGCTATCAATCAATGGTGATATTAGTTTGATATTTGATGCTAATTAATGAATATAGTGTTGATCTAACAACCTATGGTAACTTAATGGTCACTAATGATGGTGGATCAGGTCTCTTAAACCTATGGTGAGTTAATCATATAGTTGTAGCATCAATTAAGCCTTAGACCAATGGTTTTTTGGGTAACTTGATGTAATGGTCAGACCTATACTGTAATTGATGGTTTAAATACATGAATTTGACCCAATGGTCAAGATATAATGTTTATTCCTATAATAAATTGGAATGATGGATAAAGTAATATGTTGTTCCTAATAATGTGATTTAGATGGTTTCCCTTATATGATCAACTTAAGGAGCTTACTTGTTGACAATGGATGGCTTGTTTTAAATGAACAGTCGATTGTGGGGTTTACCCTACTTTCAGTGGAACTTTTTGTGTTGTTAATCAAGGGATGTCTAGGGTTAGATGGTTATTCTTTATAGAGAACAAATCAAGGACTTCATAGGTGGTTTATCCAATATGTTTACTTATGTAAACAAACAATGGTCTTACCTTTTAAACATCCAATGTTTCTGGGTGACATTGTGGTATGGTGATATGGGTTGAATGATGATGGAACAAAAGGAGGGTTACCCTTAATAAGGTAGCCTTACCTATTTACTCATATGAATAGAAGGGATGATAATAATATTGTGTTGATATGTAACACTAATGAGGTATAATTTGTTATACCTAGCTTTAATATAACTAAATGATGGTTATTGGGTATGAATAGTCCTTGAATGACTAATACAATCATGAAGTACTATGTTAATGTTGTTGAAACCCTAGTATGCTATAACCCAATGGTTACACCTTGATTTATGTGTGGGTTCATACTTGAGAATAGTATGGAATGTGATGGTGATGCTTCACCTTATGCATCCATGATTCATTGGGGATGTCGTGAGTTAGGGTTTGGGTATAAGTGTTGATTAGTAACATTAATATAATTTATCTTGTTGAACCTAATTATAATGCAAATAGATAAAGATGAATATTCATGTTTAAAATTCTTATATGATAGCATGATGGTTAAATAACCTCCTTAACATGATCATAACCTTAATGTGTTAATTGGTGGTTGTCATAGCCACATGGTTGATAGTTGCTGATGCGTAACATGTGCATTATGAATATGATGAGGGTTAATCATATCTAGATTCCTTGCATGTTGATGTAATAAAGGAATGTTCTTAATGTTAATATAACCCTGACATGATTGTTTATGAATATCTCCTAGCTCATTAATGCAATATTGTGTTGATCTGGTGTATTATATGTAAGTGATGTTGTTGAGCCTTGTTATAAGGCATGCAAAGATAATGATGATCTTGCAGGGAATAGTATGATGGTCTTAATGACCTTTGGGCATGGTTGAGCCCTGAATGAGGTGTAATCCTCTTATGTTGATAAGGGTTGATACCCTGTGATATTGTGAAAAGTATTTATATCTTGTGATAGGATGATGACTAGTGTGGTCTCATGAATGGCAAGTGAATAGTACCATGTGATGATGAGATGAGAAATTATGTTTCATACATTTTATGTCTTTTCAAAGTTGTGATATTTATATTCTTACTAGAAGTGAATTAGGGTTTGCATGTCCCCGTGTTTGATGCAACCTTAATTCACCCAATTCGCATAACTAATCAAGTGCAACTCTAATCATGTAGTGACCTGTGTCGTAGAACCATATTCAGTGTCAGAACTTGCTGGTTGGTGAAATGAGTATTCCTAAGGGAAACTCAGAGTGCATATTGTTGATTATGTGGGGGTGGAAGGTTGAGGATATATCCTTGTCATCCACAATGTAGATTGTGGAGGTTGTCTATGGTCATGCCTCATACATTTGATGTGTTGAGAATGACTGTGGTCGTGTCTCGGTGATTAAAACATGATGTGATTTGAGGACAACTGTAGTTGTACCTCAGTGATTGGGTTTGAATACCCTAGATGCTAGCGCCATGACCTATACCAAGGTGGGCTAGTTAAAGGAATATATTGTTGTGGTGGCAGCTTTGACTGATATGTCACTACCTTTTACTCGTACTGACTGAGGGAAAGAGATATTAGGATACCGACACTCTTAGATCTTATACGGAACTAAATAGCCCTTCGCAGGGGTCGGTTGAACTTGGAATGGTACGATTCAAATTCCCCAGGGCATAATAAAAGATGTAATACAACCGTGTAGCATATTTGTTTAGGGTTATACACAACGTTTCACATTTGATGATAACCCTTGTTTGTTATCTTTACATAAAAATGATGCTTAGTGCAATTAAGAGCTAGTAGATACACTTAGATTGTGGATATTCTTAAGATTGTAGATGTGTACATACAATAGCTATGCTTGTGTTGATAACTATACTTCTACTATTGATTATAATCATGATTCTAGCTATCTCATGTAGTTAGTTATGTTTAGCATGCTAGCAATGCCTTTGTAACTAGAGATCCATATACTGCTAATCATGCTTATCCAGATAGTTGTGCATATGTTTTTAGCTCTTCTTATGATTTTGATATGTTCAACCAATTATACATGCTCATGTTGTTAGCTATGCTATGTTACTAGACTTGCTCATGATGCTAGATATGCATATGCTACTGAATTGCTTATATTATCAACAAGATAAAGGATGATAGTCTGGCTAATGATGATAGTTATTATCTGCTCCTTTATGTATTTTTTTAATCATCAATACTACTGATCTTATTTGTTATATCTGATTAAACTGCTTAACTATTTAATTACATAAAAATGTTGTAATCAATAAATATTGTTGGAGGTTATATCTCTTGCTGGGAAATGGGTCTCGCCCTTGTGGTTCACCACATTTTTTTAGGTAATCGGAAGTGACAAAAACAAACATGTGGCAGCAAAGAGGATCTATAGTAATGAATCTTTGATAAAGTTGATTAGATGTCTAGTGTGTTCTAGAGTCATCCTTGTATTCTCAGGTCCGGGAAGGAAAAGTTTGTATATGGTGTTTCAAATAAATCAGACTTTTGTTAGCATATTAATGCTTGTTTGTGTGGCATATACGATTATTGTTCTCCTGTATATATATGTTGTGGCTAAGATGATAGAACAATTTGTATCAAATTCTTGACATAGTATGGATGCATGAAATATGTTGGGCTCTTACGCAAATGTTTTTGAGTGGGTGTTGATGTTGAAATCAGTTTTAATTTACCCATATTTTTTGTTGTGATTAATTAGTGATTGATTGTGTTTTATATTTTGAGTAATCTCATTTAGTGTAATGGGTTCTCACAATTAGCTTGATATTTGATGGTGATTAATAAATGTAGTGCTGATCTAACAACCTATGGTGACTTAATGGTCACTAGTGATGGTGGATCAGGTCTCCAAAACCTATGGTGAGTTAATCATATAGTTGTAGCATCAAGTAATCCTTAGACCAATGGTTTCTTGGATCACTTGATGCAATGGTTGGACCTATATTGTAATTGATGGTTTTAACATATGAACTTGACCCAATGGTCAAGATCTAATGTTTATTCCTCCAATAAAGTGGAATGATGGCTAATTTAATATGTTGGTCCTAATAATGTGATTTAGATGGCTTCATTTATATGATCAAATTAAGGAGCTTAATTGTTGACAATGGATGGCTAGTTTTAAATGAATAGTTGATTGTGGGTTTTACCCTACTCTCAATAGAACCCTTATTATTGTTAATCAAAGGAATTCTAGGGTTAAATGGTGACTTTTATAGATCACAACTCAATAACATTATAGATGATTCATTCAAGGTGTTTACTTATGTAAACGACCAATGTCTTTACCTTTTCAACATTTCATGGTTAGAAGTTGATGCCAAGTGTGTAGTGTAATGTTATGATTCAAATTATGAGAATTTGATGGTTCAATGCCTTAAAATTGTAGTCTTACCCTTTCCCTCATATGATTATGATTTATAATCACCATATGAATTAATGGGTAACCCTAATGAGGTATATCTTGTTAAACCTAGCTTTAATATAATTAAATGATGGTAATTGGGTATGAGTAGTCCTTGAATGACTAATACAATCATGGAGTACTCTATTACTATTGTTGAAACCCTAGTATGGTATAACGCAATGGTTACACCTTGATTTATGTGTGGGTTCATTCTTGAGAATAGTATGGAATGTGATGGTGATGCTTCACCTTATGCATCCATGATCCAATAGGGATGTCATGAGTTAGGGTTTGGGTATGAGTGATGATTAGTAACATTAATATAATTTATCTTGTTGAATCTAACTCTAATGCAAATAGATAAAGATGAGTATTCGTGTTTAACCTTCTTATATGATGGCATGATGGTGAAATAACCTCCTTAATATGATCATAACCTTAATGTATTAATTGATAGTTATCATAGCCACATGGTTGATACTTTCTTACGCTAAACATGTGCATTATGAATATGATGAGGGTTAATCATATCTAGATTCCATACATGTTGATGTAATAAAGGAATGTTCTTATTGTTAATATAACCCTACTATGATTGTTTATGAATATCTCCTAGCTCAATAATGCAATATTGTGTTGATCCAGTGTATTATATGTAAGTGATGCTGTTGAGCCTTGTTATAAGGCATGCAAAGATAATGATGATCCTACAGGGAATAGTATGATGGTCTTAATGAACTTTGGGCATGGTTGAGCCCTGAATGAGGTGTAATCCTCTTGTGTTGATAAGGGTTGATGCCCTATGATATTGTGAAAAGGATTTATATCATGTGATAGTATGATGGTCTTAATGACCTTTGGGCATGGTTGAGCCCTGAATGAGGTGTAATCCTCTTATGTTGATAAGGGTTGATACCCTATGATATTCTGAAAAGGATTTATATCTTGTGATAGTATGATGACTAGTGTGGTCTCATGAATGGCAAGTGAATAGTACCATGTGATGATGAGATGAGAAATTATGTTCCACATGTTTTATATCTTTTAAATGTTGTGATATTTATATGCTTGCTAGAAGTGAATTAGGGTTTGTATGTCCACTTATTTGATGCAACCTTAATTCACCCAATTGTCATAACTAATCAAGTGCAACTCTAATCATGTAGTGCCTTGTGCCATAGAGATATCTTCAATGTCAGAACTTATTGGATGGTGAAACAAGTATTCCTAAGGGAAATTCGAAGCGCATACTATTGAGTATGTGGGGCTGGCAAGTTTAGGATATATCCTTTTCATCCACAATACAGGTTGTTGAGGATGGCTACAGTCATGCCTCATACATCTGATGTGACTGGGGACAACTACAGTTGTACTTTGGATTAGAGGGTTCTGTATACCCTAGTTTCTAGTATCGTGACATGTACCAAGGGAGGACTAGTGGTTTGCAACTTGACTATATGTCACTGTGGTGGCAGCTTTGACTGATATGTCACTGCCTTTTTACTCATACTGATCGAGGGGAAGAGATATTAGGATACTGACACTCCTAGATCTTGAATGGAACCAAATAGCCCTTCGCAGGGGTCAGTTGGACTTTGGATGGTACAATTCAAATTCCCCATGGCATAATAAAAGATGTAAGACAGTCGTGTAGAATATCTATTTAGGGTTATACATAACGCTTCATATTGGATGATAACCCTTATTTGCTTTCTTTTCACTGAGATCATGTATAGTACAATAAGAGATAATAGATATGCTTATGATGTAGTTATGCTCATGTCGTAAACATGCTTATGTTGTCAAATATACTGAAACTAATGGTTAAGATGTTGCTGCTAGCTATGTTTAATATTGCTAGCCATTCCTATGTAATTAGAAATTATTAAACTGCTAATCATGCCTATGTAGTTCATTGTGTTATGATGTTAGTTCTACTTATGATATATATTTGTTCCCTTTAGTTTAGATGCCAATATTGATAGCAATGTTATGTTACTAGACATATTCATGATGTCAGGGATGCTTATGCTACTAGATTGCCTGTGCTGTTAGCAAGGAATATGATGATAGTCAGATTAATGATAATGATTGTTATTAGATGCAATTTGATGATATTTGAGTAGACATCTATCCAAAGAAATGGATTTATTTGTTATCTATATATGAATTGATGATCATACTTGTTTCTAAGATTATTTGCTTAATTTGTTTAGCATACTTGAACTATTCAATTTGTTCAATTGATTATTAAATTCTCCAACTGCTTAGTTGTTTACTATTTAAAATGTTGTAATCAATAAGCATTGTTGGAGGTTATATCTCTTGCTGGGACATGGGTCTCACCCTTGTGGTTCACCACATCTTTTTGGTAATCAACAGTGATGACAACAGAACTGCGGAAGTAAAGAGGAACTACTGTAATGAATCTTTGAGAAAGTTTATTAGATGTCTAGTGTGTCCTAGAGTTGTCCCTATACTCTCAGGCCTAGGTAGGAAAAGTTTGTATATGGTGTTTCAAACGAATCAAAATTTTGTTAGCATGTTAATGTTTGTTGTGTGGCATATATAAATATTATTCTCCTGTGTGGATATGTTGTAGATAAGGCGATAGAACAATTTGTATCAAATTCTTGGCATAGTATGGATATAAGAAAGATATTGGGCTCTTATGCAAATGTTTCTGAGTCACTAATTAGTGATTAATTAGTGATTAATTGTCGTTAAGGCGTTATAACAATTTATCACTAATTAATCACTAATTAAACACTTACTCAAAAACATTTGCATAAGAGCCCAACATCTTTCTTATATCCATACTATGCCAAGAATTTGATACAAATTGTTATAACGCCTTAACGACAACATATATACATAGGAGAACAATATTTGTATATGCCACACAACAAACATTAACATGCTAAAAAAATCTGATTCATTTGAAACACCATATACAAATTTTTCCTCTCCTGACCTGAGAGTACATGGATGACTCTAGGTGTGACGTCCCCAGATTTTCACCTTCTCCAAACCCTATTGGGAATGAGATGTCAAAATCTGAAAACATCATCCAATCATATCAAAGAGCGATGTGGAAGCATAATACACATACATGAACATACAACCATAACATACTCAACATTCAACATGTATATTTATACAATATGAATTATTATAAAATGATTTACAATTACATATTGAATGAAAATTCTACAATCTATGAACATGTATGCTAACTAGGATCTTTACAATAGGTACAACTTGTACAACTGCTCACTTCCCGTCTTTTATTCCATGCTATCTCTGAACCTAAAACATACATGAAACAACGAATCAACACAAAAGGTGTTGTGTACGTGGGTAGAAAGATACATACTAATATACTTGCATAATTGAAATAACTTGAGAAAGAAAGAGTAAAAGAAAGCATTATTTAAAGCGATAATCAGGTAAACACATCTTTTATACATTTCATTCGATGTAGTTGTACTACAATTTTATAAGCATTTCTCATACATCCAGTATGGGAAAAATTGTTTTATCATACATCTAACATGGGCAATTCATCATACATCCATGTTAGGCAACATACATCCATACTGGACCATGTGCACTAGTAGCTACAACTCACCAAAATGTACATTTATGTTTCATTAAGTTTTAGCAAAGCATATAATACTAATACGCATCCAAGAATTTATATGCATATAAAAGCATCCAAAGTACATCATATCATTATGCATCCATGAAAACTAGTCATATACTTAATAAATCCCACGTACCTGAGTTCAGAGATTTCTAATCATTCTTGCTCATCTAGATATCTGGTCATCACTAGGTTAATAACAAAATCATATACTAGCATCAGATTCTGATCATCTTAACCCTAGTCGTGTTCATTTTAGGGTTTACTTAGATCATTATGTTATTCTCATGGTTACTTGTATTCTTACCTTATATTTATCATACTGATGTTATTTTCCAGATTACAGTTCATCAACTGGATATACTCATGTGTCACATTATTATGTAGACATATTTAACATTATGTCACTTTCATTAACCATATTAGGGTTACATCACATGTATTAAGGGTGCTCTTCATATAACATGCATTCTATGCATCATCATGATCTCATAATTAAATCTGAGTTTCCAAATACAGATATGAGCTTACTATGTAAATTTTATCATTTATTGAGCATGCATGCATTTATTACATTTTCTTTACGGTTATTAGCCCTAATTAGCCATATGGAGCAAATTACATGATTTCGTACATCAACATGACCATAACTGGCATCATATGCATTATAAACATGAATATAGACTTATTGATATGTTATCATAATTTTAGAGTATCGTTTGATATTTATTGCCCATCATATGAGCATTTCACATCTTACATGATATCACTATTATTATCATCATTATTTGTTTTTTTAAAGCCTGATCTAAGGGTCTAGCAATGTAGAAGATATTTTTCTGAGTCTATGAGTATTTTTGGGGGATTTATTGATCGTGGGAGATATTTGATATGCATTTATGAAGTTATACATATAATATGGTATGTTAAAAAAAGATTACCTTTCCGTCGCCCTCACCCTCGCTCGCCTCTGTGAGAGTTTTGAGGGTGCGATGCTCGTCACTCCTGAGCGCCGCCACAGAAAGGGAAATCATCAACGAGAGGTTTGTGTGGCTCCTTGACTGGTTGGCTGGATAGGATCTGGTGGTTTGGAACTAGACCAGTCGGTCCACTCTCCCTCCTTGTCACGCTTCCGTGCGTGTCTTCTCCCCAGCACCACAATGCAGCAGCCTGTGGGTTCCATTCTGATCACCAACAACCAAAGCTCCTCCAGCAATCGGAAGCACCAGAGCTCGTACAGATCAGTGAACTAGGACACCACTGCATCTAACTCTGACTTGTAGGTGGCTATGACCCTAGATCGGGGAAGATGCCATGCCAAACGCTGCCCTCCTCCTTCCTCGCTAACACAACTCCATCGTAAGAGAAGGAAGCCCGGTGAGGACACCTGCATGAAACATCTTTCTTTTGGTCCCACTGGATCCCACCACCACCTACGAACGCTGACAACGAGCCTTTACAGTCTCTAGACTACCTGGGAAGTTCTTCAATCTCCAATTACATTGGAGGCCATGGAACCACCACGATGAAGGGGAAAGAGGGGAAATGGTCATAGTAACCCAGGATGATGAGAAATGTGTTTGGGTTAAGTTTAGTACCTTCACGAGCTCCTCTAGGATCTCCAGAACCATTACCAAGCCTTCACTATCCTCTTGGGAGACTGATACATCTATTGTATAGGGCTTCATCTTTCGTGGATTATAGCCTGGGAAGTCGCCTGGGTGTTAGAGCTAGAGGTGTTGATGTTCAAGGAGGCACCATCAACTTCGGGTGAAAGTCAAGTGATGAAAAGGGTTGATCCTTAACTCTTCCACCCACCGTCGATACCATCTATGAGAGACGTCGGGTCAAGTGGTTTGGACTATTCCGTAGATCTCTACCTTGCTTAAAAAAATATCCAATGATCATTCCATTTTTTATTGGATCAATGTTACACCTCAACTCTGTTCCATTCTGCCATTTCCAGAGGTGAGGGATGACTTGGAAGCTATTCATCCTTCCTGTATCAGCATTCAGAAATGTTACATACCGCACACTAACCCAATTGGTAGCGTGACTTTATATTGGCAAAAACTACTTTAACTCCTAGTCTCGCTCGTGACCAGCTACAAGCTTTGAAGTCATGCACTTATACTCCTTTATTAAATACTCTAAATAAGATCCTTCATAATATCAATAGTAAACCTTGAATATCTATATTTAATTGGAGATTCCATCATTAATGTTGGAAAAGGTTTAGCGTCACCAACATATATGTGAAACCATAGAACCTCATATATGATCTTTGATCACACAAATTCTCAAACCGGTGAATAAAAATATGTACATCATTATTGAATTTAATTGGTAGCTATCATCATCAATTGAATTTCTTTAAGAATCTTATCCCCAAGATCACATGGAACACCATTGATTACCAGAAATCATTAAAAGGATCTCAAATATTACACTCTCTAGATTATCATGCTATACATTTAATACAAAACTTTCGTCCAGTTTATGTTATTCATAAATTTCAACTTGCCATATATTAAGCACCTATGAATCTCAAAATTGTATCAACATCAAACCTCTAAAATCCAGGGTCATCACATTCACCCTACCTTAAATAGAATTTCGTCCTCGAAATTCAGCCAATGCCATGTTAATCGTGATATCAAGGAGTCCAACCTCATATAGGTAGCCATTTCTAGGTGATAGGGCGATGTAGATTTGGATATACCCTAAGTTGTCATTTTAGGATATAAAAGAACCTTGGGTGTAACCACCCCACCTTATATATACTGAAGCATCATTTAATGGCTTAGTCATAACATGAGATTATGATATCTTAGGATTACATCACCCCTAAGGGTACAAGTTTTGTTCATACATTTAAAGTTTAGGAGGAATTCGTCTATATGCCATGATATTCAGATCGTTCAAATCTAACATCATTAACATCTTACAATGATTTCAGCATTAGAGGAGATTTATCTTCATCCTTGATATTAGGATTTTTTTTACATAAGAAGGGATTACGTAACATGCTTGACCATTAGGGTTTCACCCTATGGTGTGATATTCATACTCAACTTAGAAGCATACATTGAGAAGGATCAAAGTTATGAACTATATTTCTGATCATATATCCTATGATCCAAAAATATCTTTATATCAAGTTCATGAGTTCAACTTTTTATGCCTTGCATGTATTATGTGAAGGGAAAAGAGAATATACTAAGTTTATCCCATGATCTCAGCATCATATCTTTCATGTTTCATATGAAGGGATAGAGAATATTTTAAAGTCAAACTTATCATGATTTCAATCTTGGGTGATACATGTATGATATAGGGGGAAATATAGAATAGGTCAAGCTTATACGAGTGACTCCTCAGATATAAATCATCTATATAGCTCAAGTGAGGTTTCTCTCATCACATATTAAGAAAGAGAAGAAGAAGGGAGAACATGAATGTTGAGTATCTTTTGCACAGAGCATCATACTCTCATAACTAGGGTTCATATATTACCTCACTTGCAACTAATGATGAGATTTACAAAATATGACACTCCAACTAGGACCTAACTCAGCCAAAGGATTAACTTTATCATATGGGTCATCTACCCATCCTTTTATTTTACCCAATTCTCACATATAGATTTGAATCATGCATAAGGACTCAACTCAACACTCGAGAATAATCTAGTGTAGGACATTTGTTTTAACATATATCTCATATATTGGAGGCTAGGTCCTATGACCTTCTCCCTATAGGTCTTACTCTCTCTAGAGTTCACCACATATCTCATCCTACCACTAGACATCCTCCTTGTATAAGAGCTTGAGTCTCATGCACACTCATCTCTATCTTAACTTAGCTTATCTTAAGTAAGAAAAAGGAATGTACTTTCATCATCAAGATTTTGCATAAATTCTACAAAATTAGATTCAACAAGTATACAACTTAAACCTTTATAAGGAAACTTATACCATCAGAGATCAAACTTAGATAAGATTTCACATGCTTATTTCAACTATCGTTCTATCATCTACTCTATGTATCACATATCTTGATAAGGTTGTAGACATCTAATCTAGACTACTCTCTCTTCTAGACTGATGTCACTCCTTTTCACTTAGGTTGCATGAATACTAACTACTCTACCGTGTGAGGGACACATTTTTGTATTTACATATATATAATAAAATACTATATAGTTTTTCTCCGGGAAAGAAGATGTCAGAGAAAACACTCGAGGCTCGAGCCGATTGGAAAACAAAACCAAATTTGCAAAACTGAGTGTCCCACACATAGTAGATAGTCTAGTGTCATGTAACCTAGTGAAATGGTGAGAACGAGATGTCGACTAGTGTAGCTACCCCATACATATGAGCTCTATATGGAAAGGGTCTCACACACTTGTCTAAACCTAATCCTCGAACATCTAGGTTCTAACCTAAAGGCTAGGTCAAACCTTATTCCTATAGAACAACTTACTAAGTTTCTAGGGTTTTAAGTGAAAGGTGAAGTTTAGTTTTATGTATCATGGTGAGCAATTGTCAGGTGTAGCTATTGTTCATGCTCTGATACCAACTGTGACGTCCCCGGATTTTCACCTTCTCCAAATCCTATTGGGAGTGACATGTCAAAATCCGAAAACATCATCCAATCATATCAGAGAGCGATGTGGAAGCATAATATGCATACATGAACATACATCCATAACATACTCAACATTCAACATGTATATTTATACAATATGAATTATTAAAAAATGATTTACAATTACATATTGAATGAAAATTCTACAATCTATGAACATGTATGCTAACTAGGATCTTTACAATAGGTACAACCTGTACAACTGCTCACTTCCCGTCTTTTATTCCATGCTATCTCTGAACCTAAAACATACGTGAAACAACGAATCAACACACAAGGTGTTATGTACGTGGGTAGAAAGATACATACTAATATGCTTGCATAATTGAAATAACTTGAGAAAGAAAGAGTAAAAGAAAGCATTATTTAAAGTGATAATTAGGTAAACAAATCTTTTTTACATTTCATTCGATGCAGTTGTACTATAATTTTATAAGCATTTCTCATACATCTAGTATGGGCAAAATTGTTTTATCATACATCTAACTTGGGCAATTCATCATACATCCATGTTAGGCAACATACATCCATACTGGACCATGTGCACTAGTAGCTACAACTCACCAAAATGTACATTTATGTTTCATTAAGTTTTGGCGAAGCATATAATACTAATATGCATCCAAGAATTTATATGCAAATAAAAGCATCCAAAGTACATCATATCATTATGCATCCACGAAAACTAGTCATATACTTAATAAATCCCACGTACATGAATTTAGAGATTTCTAATCATTCTTGCTCATCTAGATATCTGGTCATCACCTGGTTAATAACAAAATCATATACTAGCATCAGATTCTGATCATCTTAACCCTAGTCGTGTTCATTTTAGGGTTTACTTAGATCATTATGTTATTCTCATGATTACTTGTATTCTTACCTTATATTTATCTAATTGATGTCATTTTCCAGATTACAATTCATCAACTAGATATACTCATGTGTCACATTATTATGTAGACATATTTAACATTATGTCACTTTCATTAACCATATTAGGGTTACATCACATGTATTAAGGGTGCTCTTCATATAACATGCATTCTATGCATCATCATGATCTCATAATTAAATCTGAGTTTCGAAATACAGATATGAGCTTACTCTGTAAATTTCATCATTTATTGCAATGCATGTATTTATTACATTTTCTTTAGGGTTATTAACCCTAATTAGCCATATGGAGCAAATTACATGATTTCGTACATCAACATGACCATAACTGACATCATATGCATTATAAACATAAATATATAGAATTATTGACATGTTATCATAATTTTAGAGTATCGTTTGATATTTATTGCCCATCATATGAGCATTTCACATCTTACATGATATCACTATTATTATCATCATTATTTATTTTTTTAAGCCTGATCTAAGGGTCTAGCAATGTAGAAGATATTTTTCTGAGTCTATGTGTATTTTGGGGGGATTTATTGACCGTGGGAGATATTTGATATGCATTTATGAAGTTATACATATAATATGGTATGTTAAAAAAAGATTACCTTTCCGTCGCCCTCACCCTCACTCGCCTCTGTGAGAGTTTTGAGGGTGTGATGCTCGTCACTCTTGAGTGCCGCCACAGAAAGGGAAATCTTCAGCGAGAGGTTTGTGTGGCTCCTTGACTGGTTGGTTGGACAGGATCCGGTGGCTTGGAACTAGACCGGTCGGTCCACTCTCCCTCCTTGTCACACTTTCGTGCATGTCTTCTCCCCTGCACCATAGCGCAGCGGCCTGTGGGTTCCATTCTGATCACCAACAACCAAAGCTCCTCCAGCGATTGGAAGCGCCAGAGCTCGTACAGATCAGTGAACTAGGATGCCACTGCATCTAAGTCTGACTTGTAGGTGGCTATGACCCTAGATCAGGGAAGATGCCATGCCAAACTCTGCCCTCCTCCTTCCTCACTAACACAACACTGTTGCAAGAGAAGGAAGCCCGGTGAGGACACCTACACGAAACATCTTTCTTTTGGTCCCACTGGATCCCACCACCACCTACGAACGCTGACAATGAGCCTTTACAGTCTCCAGACTACCTGGGAGGTCCTTCAATCTCCAATTACGTTGGAGGCCATGGAACCACCACGATGAAGGGGAAAGAGGAGAAATGGTCATAGAACCCAAGATGATGATAAATGTGTTTGGGTTAAGTTTAGTACCTTCACGAGCTCCTCTAGGATCTCCAGAACCATTACCAAGCCTTCACTATCCTCTTGGGAGGCCGATACATCTATTGTATAGGGATTCATCTTCTGTGGATTATAGAGATTGTCTTTTGTGAAAATTGGTCAGTTTTGATGTTCAAGAATCATTGGATATGAATTTAAGTATGTTTGTATGCTTGTTAAGACACAACAAAATCATGTTTCAAGTATGGTAAAGTTTGATGTTAATTTGGTTATTCGATTTGAAGATTATAGTTGGATTATATAATCATGTTCACCAAAGTTAAGGATAGCTTGATGGTTTGATATATATATATATATATATATATATATATATATATATATATATATATATATATATATATATATATAATGGATGTGAACTAGGCCATGTGGATTTTTCTACTAGAAGAACCTATTTATATGGAGTGTTGGTCAAATTTTAGGACCAATTGGTTGAAATAAATATGTGATTATTAATGTTATTTGAGATGAAAAGGAATACCTCATGATAGAACACTTGAGCCAAGGATTGTGAGGCCAGAACTCTAGTTTTTGGCCAACCCGATTGTGACAAAGTGAGTTTTTATAATATTTTCTCTGTCTTAGAAGTTTTTTTTATCAAACTTGTTGACCAAAATACTCTCATATACTTTCCTCACTCAGTTGAACAAAGATGTGTCACAAATTGCAAAAAAATGCAAACCCTAGTATGTTATGATGTTAAAATACATTTGATAATGTATTTAGTAAACGAACATATCAAACTTTCGAACTTGGACCCCAAAATTATACCATAGTCACATATTGACATCATGAAGCTTACATTAAAATTTCATTCTAGTTGGATAAGTCATTTGGGAGATAAAAGAATTTGAAATCATGTATAGTACATCATTGATTTGAACCCTAGAATCTAAGATTGGGAATTATATGAATCAAATGTGTGACATTATGTGTCACGCATCCCTTTGAAGCTTGGACGCAGACCTTGGTATAGGCCAAGCTATTTCTAGCCATTGATCAGTGATCCAACAGGGGAGACTTCGTCTCCTACCTCCTGCAGGACTCGAGCTTTGGCCCCAAAAGAACGATGAGCGAATCCTTTTCCCTCACGCATATCCTACCAACGTCATCGCGAAAGGAATGGGATAATCCTCCTCTCCTCTCCAAACCGAGGTCAACCATCCCTATCTCAACCCTTCTCGCCCTTTGAGCTGGGAGAACGAACTCCCACTTTTTTTCCCTTCTCCTGGCGGCGGCGGTAGATATTAGGGCTTCATTTCCCTCATCCTCAAACGCCTATATAAGGCCTCTAATATCTCTGCCACACCTCCTTTCCTCACTCCGCACCCTCAATTTCGAGTACAACAACCTCGAACACCCATCCCCATTCCACCATCATTAACCTCCAGACACCCTCACCGCCTGATCCCCTTGGTGCTTCTCGCACCAGTCTGACCCTTCCAACACATTCACCTCGCATCTACGCTTCCCCCCGTCACAACCCCGAGATTCCAGAATGCCTCCCGCTCCATTTCGATCCCAACTCCGGCAACCTCTTCTACCCTTGTGGTGGTCGTGAGCTACATGAGGCTTCACACCTTCTTTCACCCCTCTTTGGCTTCGATACGAGCTAACAAATCCACCTCAACTCCTCCCCACTCACGAGCAGCACCAAGTGGCGAGATTGACCTCGCCGAAGTCCTTCCTTCGCTACTCGAGCAAACAACTAGCAAAGGAGGACGCTGCCCTGTGGAGCTAACTGGGCAGCCAGCTGGACCAATCCTCGCATGTCAAATAATCCGCCTGATCCATCCTACACAAGCCTGGGATCAACGAGAGCCGTCGATCCTGTCGGATCCGGACGTTGATCAAGGTAAAATTATCTTCTTCTTTTTCTTTTATTCAAGAAAATGTATTTTCTTAGAAAAATCCTAGAAAATGCTAGAAATGTCGGATTATAGTGAACCTATATACCATTTTCATCAGGAAAGTGTGTACTATCCAAATAAAATATGACCAAGACCTGGATTTGTTTCCTATTTCAAAAATAGTTTCCTAAGGCCGAAATGACCTCCTTAATTATAATTAATTATAAATAAAGGTTTTTCTTGATGATATATGACTTTCTAAAATATAATTAACCCTAGATGAAACCCTATTTTCTAAATAAATTGAAACACTAGTCTAAGTTGATAAATGATGAAATGATTAGAAGAAACACTAAATCTAGCCTTCTCTCTCTACATCCAATTCAAGGTACAACTTTATATCAAATCAAATATTATTAGAAGATGAGTAGTGATCATGAATGATCCTGAACTCTGATTTGAACCCTGATCTTATGAAATCATTAATATCCTAAGGGTTTCTTTCCTTGTATCCGACCATCTTAGAAACCCTAGATTATGAAAATCTTCTATTTGATTAAATTAAATACTATCTTTTAATCAAACTATTTTATGATTGATCAGATCTGATAATATCTCAAAACCCAATTGAAAATATGGAAAATCCCTAATCTGAATAAGATAGCATGAACGGAATAATAACTAAGAACATATCTTAGTCTTGGTCACATGAACCAATAGTAATGTTGTACCCTTTCTTTCCTTGCAGGGTGACTTATTTCTTGATTGATTCTAAATCTTCAGATATCTGATCTAAACAAGCAAGTATGTGGTCTTATAAGTATAAGACTAGATTTCTTGGTTTCTTATGATATGTAATATCATGAATGCTATTATTTGGATATTCATTGCTTGGTTGAACTATTATGAGTTATACTTCGCCAAAATCTAATATAACATAAAAGGATATGGATGGGTTGTAGCTACTAGTGCACCTAGCCCGGTATGGATGTATGTTGCCTAACATGGATGTATGATGCTTTGGCCCATGTTAGACGTATGATGATATACATTTTGCCCATACTGGATGTAAGTCAAGTGCAGATTAGTGGAGTACAACCACAACAAATAAATGTAATAAAAAGAATGTTTACCTAATTTTTCTCCTTAAGAAATGGTTTTATCTCTCTTTTCTTCTTTTAAAATATTTTCCTTTATGCAACCTTATTAGTGTAAATTTTACCATGTACCAACTTTGTTGATGTTTTTATTTCTCATATTTTCTAGGTGCAAGGAACAATTGACAAACAAAGTGAAATGCATGCTCAAAGTACCTGAAGGCATACATTAATAAACATGGAGGATATATTAGATAGATCTATTCCTCTTATCTCATTCTTGCTAGATGTTAGTTTATTTTCCTAGTTGATGTTGGGGATGGCTGAGATCCTATGTAATAATGTTATCTTTCTCTAGAACAATATTTTCTCTCTTTATGTAATGACTTTATTTATCCATATGAATGAATGTTTGTGTGGCTTTATGAGATATGTGGACTATGATCTTGGCTCCATCTCTGATTTTAGTTGATTACCTTAATATGTTATATTTTCCCTTTTGACATATATAGATATGAGTGCACACATATCTATGAATGTCACTATGGAAAGTATATAGAAATTGGGGTCGTCACAGTTGGTATCAGAGCCAATGTTCACACATCAAGTCACATGAACTTCATTCATCTTATTTCAAGTCTAGGGTAGTCCTTGAGTTAGGGATGTGAAGGGTGGAGGTGTCTAGGATAGCATCTACCATGGGTCTGACTAAAGTCTCTGAGCCACTTAGCTTGGCAATCACGAGGCTACCTTTATGTCAGTATAAGTCTACTTGGACGATACCCTAAGTGTCCCCTATTCTTGGGCATACCTTAATTTAGGAACCTTCTCATCTATAGATTTTCCCTCTCATCTCTTCTATAGGAAATTTTTTCCCTCTCATCTATGTTTTAAAATAAATTTTCCCTCTTACCTTTGTTATAAGTTTAGGAAGGAGTCTCTCTATTTAGAAAGTCCTAAGGATCAACTGATAAGGATTTAGGGTATCTTCCACTCATCATGACATTAAAGTCATTAATAATTAATAAAGGAGAATAATGAAATTCAAATGATGAATGACAATAATAATGATAAATATATGATAAATGGAAAAAAATTCTAATATGCTCCATTAATTTTAGGATGACTCCAAAAACTCGCAACTCAAAGGCCTCGGAGGAATCGCCCTCTAAGAAGAGAAAAGAGCCTAAAACCTCCAAAGTTCCTGATCCCGATGCCGTGGCCAAGGAAAGGTGGGAGGAACAGAAGAAAATCCTTCTAGACTTTCTGGAAACCCTCGCCACAAAAGGAACCCCTGAACCTAGCTCCTCTAGGAAAAAGGAAGTGACAGTGATAGACTTCATTAAGCTCAACCCTGATTCCTTTTGGGGGGAAGATCAGCCTGAGGTCATGGACAAGGCTGATGCCTGGGTCTTTACCGTAGAAAATGCCTTCCGTACCCTAGAAGTCCCCGAGGAAAAGAAGGTCAAATTTGCCACCCATCTACTTAAGGGAGGGGAAAAGATCTGGTGGGAGAACTATGGTGGGAACCGGGGAGAGGAAGTAGACAACTTGGGGTGGGAAGCCCTCAAGACCCTCTTCACCAAGCGTTTCATGCCCATAACTGAGAGGAAGAGGAAAGAGAAGATGTACATGGAGCTTAGGTAGGGTAGTCTCTCAGTGACCGATTATACTCGGAAGTTTAGGCTTCTGGAATGCTATGCCTCTATCCGGACTGAGGACCGCCTCACTGAGCATTATGTAGACTACTCTTCGCACACCCAAAACCCTAGTTATAGCCTCCTGTCCCCGAAACATTGATGAATCCCTAGACATGGCTCTTAAGCAGGAAAGGGAGCATGGATTGTAGAAGACTTCTAGTATGGGATATTTAGGGTTGACCACCACTGAGGAAGAGAAGTTCAAGAAGTTCCACCCCGGCCATAATAAAGGATCAGGAAAAGGAGGAGGTTTAGGGAAGAAAGGACAGAAGAATAGTAAGCTGGTGGATTACCGCAAAAAATGCAAGACTTGTGGACGAGGACATGATGGACCTTGTCGCTACACCAAGTCGGTCTGCTACAACTGCAAGAAGGAGGGACATTTCCTTGCCAAGTGCCCAATGCATCTATCCTTGGCAAACCGCTATCAGGTGCTCCACCCCCTCAGGGACACCACAATGCTAGGGTGTTCACAGTAACAGCGGAAGAGGCTAGGGAAAATCTGAACCAGCTTGTCGAAGGTAACCTTAAATATTTTTCATATATCTAATATCTCATTCAATGCCTTCAATTATTTAAAATATAATTATCCTATGTATGCATTGTTTTCTTGAATGGACATATTGTTAAAGCATTTTTTGACTCTAGATCCACAAATACTTTTATCTCGTGAAATATGGCCTCAATGTTGCACTTACATATAAGGGACTTGGGTTATATTCTGGATGTGTCAACTCCTAGTGGAAAAATATTCACTACATTACAGAAAACTGATGTCATCCCTCTAAAATTCAAAAATCATGACATGCCCTTTGAATTCATCCTCTTATCTATGGAAGACTTTGATATTATACTTGGTATGGATTGGCTATACAAGTATCATGCTCAGATTGACTGTAGAAACAAGATGGTAGCTCTCTCTCAACCTCATTCTTGTCCTGTGGTGATTCCTAGGGGAAGCAAATTATGTAATAAAGTAATAACTTCCTCACTTAAAGCTAAAAAGCTCATATCTAAAGGATGTAAAGTCTTCCTCACATTCATCTTAGAGACTAGTCCTGACAATGGGCATGTACAAAGACTGGAGGTGGTACGTGATTTCCTTGATGTATTTTCGGAGGAGCTTCCTGGGATGCCTCCAAACAAAGACATTGAGTTCTCCATAGACCTTCTTCCTGGAACCACTCTAATTTCTAGGACACCGTACAGGATGGAACCTACTGAGCTTATGGAGTTGAAGAAACAATTACAAGAACTTCTTGATAAGGGTTTTATCTGCCCTAGAGTTTCCCCTTGGGGTACACCTGTCCTTTTTGTTAAAAAGAAAGATGGTTCAATACGAATGTGTATTGACTATCGCATGTTGAACAAAGCTACCATTAAAAATAAGTATCCTCTCCCTCACATTGATGACCTCTTTGATCAAATTCGTACTGCTAAAGTCTTCTAAAAAATTGATCTTCATTCTGGCTACCATCAACTTAAGGTCAAGGATTCAGATATATCTAAGACCGCTTTTCAAACTAATTATGGGCACTATGAATTTCTGGTGATGTCGTTTGGGTTGACCAATGCACTGGCGTATTCAAGAACTTTATGAACAAAGTCTTTTAACCTTATCTTGATGAGTTTGTGGTCATCTTCATTGATGATATTCTGATCTATTCTAATTCTATGGAGAAACATCGATAGCATTTGAAGTCTTTCCTTGAGATTCTTTGAGCCCAGAAATTCTACGGTAAGCCTTCTAAATGTGAATTTTGGATTAATAAAGTCTTGTTTCTTGGTCATGTCATCTCTGGGGGTAATATATATGTCGATCCTGCCAAAGTCTTTGATGTACTTGATTGGCAACCTCCCCAAAATCCTTCTAAAATCCGGAGTTTCTTGGGTCTGGCTGGATATTATCGCCGTTTTATCCCAAACTTTTCCAAAGTCGCACTTCCTCTGACCAAGCTGACTCGGAAGGACGAGCATTTCATCTAGTCAGCTGCTTGTGAGTCTAGCTTCTAAGAGCTCAAGCAGAAGTTGACATCAACACCTATCCTTGTTCTACCATATGGCAATGAAGGATTTGTGATATTTATCGATGCTTCCCACATGGTCTAAAGTGTGTCCTACAGCAGAATAGGAAAGTAGTGGCCTTCACTTCCAGACAGCTAAAACCTAATGAGCTGAATTATCCTACGCATGATTTGGAGTTAGCTGCTATCATCCATGCTCTCAAAATCTAGAGGCACTACTTGTACGGGGCAACATTTGGTATCTACACCGACCACAAAAGCCTCAAGTACATCCTGACACAAAAGGATCTGAATCTGCGGCAACGATGGTGTATCAAGTACCTGAAGGACTATGACTTCACCATTGGCTACCAACCATGCAAGGCCAATGTAGTTGCAGATGCTCTTAGTAGGAAAAGAGCTATGTGTGCATCTTTATCTGTACCCGGATGGAGGAACATGGAGGACCTAGCAAGTTGAAGACCACAATTCCTGGCTGATCGTATGCATGTCAATAACATCTCTATCACATCCAACCTACATTCTGAACTTTTGGAGGCACAGAAAGCTAGTCTCGAGCTTGCATAGCTCTCCTCTCTCCTGGCTAAACCTCACACACATCTGTCTGTGGGTCTTGATGGTGGCCTTCGATATAAGAACTGTATATGAGTTCCTGAACAGTCAGCTGAAAAGACGAAGATTCTTTCTGAGGCACATGGATCCAAGTACACTGTTCATCCCGTCACAATGAAGATGTGCAAGGACCTACAACGTCAGTTTTGGTGGAGAGGCATGAAGCACGATATCACCGATTTCGTGTCCCGACGTTTGACATGCCAGAGAATCAAGGTCGAGCATCAAAGACCAGACGGTATACTACAACCCCTCGAGATCCTGGAATGGAAATGGGAACACATCACCATGGACTTCATGGTAGGATTACCCAGGACAAGGAAAGGATACAATGCTGCATGGGTCATAGTGGACCGTCTCTCCAAGTCAGCTCATTTCCTCCCTGTGAAAACCACTGCAAAAGTGTCTGATCTAGCCAAACTCTACATATAGGAGATTGTACATCTGCATGGAGTTCCAGTGTCCATTGTCTTAGACCAGGACCCAAAGTTCACTTCAAAGTTGTGGAAACAGGTTCAAGAAGAATTGGGCACCAAGTTGAACTTTAGTATTGCTTATCATCCATAGACAGATGGACAGTCAGAACGAACAATGAAGATTCTAGAGGATCTTCTATGAGCTTGTGTGCTTGACTGGGAAGGCTCATGGGACCATTACCTACCTTTAGCTGAGTTCACCTATAATAATATCTATCAGGCGAGTATTGGGATGCCACCATATGAAGCTCTCTATGGCCGACCGTGCAAATCTCCATTACATTGGGATGATGTCGTCACAGAACACACCTTGACGAAATCTGAGGAGATGTAGTTGTATGCAGATAAAGTTGCACTGATTAGGCAGAGAATGAAGTGAGCACAAGATAGGTATAAATCTTATGCAGATGCTCACCGACAGGAACGTAAGTTCAAGGAAGGTTATCATGTCTTTCTGAAGATCTGACCTATTTGAGCTTTGGCCAAGAATAAGGGAAAGCTCAGACCTCGTTATGTGGGACCTTTCGAGATCCTTAAAAGGGTGGGAGAATGTGCCTATCATCTTGCTTTGCCACCTCAGTATAGTGCCATGCATAACATCTTTCATGTATCTAATCTGAAGCCTTATGTCAAAGACCTCAGTCACATTCTAAATCATGAGCCTCTCGAGCTGAAAGATGATATGTCTTATGCTGAGACACCAGTCAAAATCCTTGATTTCAAGACAAAGGAGATTCACAGTAATCGACATATAGATATGGTGAAAGTTCTCTGGAGCCACCACGATCAAACCAATGCCACATGGGAGCTCAAGTCAAAGATCGAGCAGAAATATCCACATCTCTTTCAGACTGCTTGAATTTTGAGGGAAAAATTCTTAAAAGAAGGGGAGAATGTGACAAAGTGAGTTTTTATAATATTTTCTCTCTCTTAAAAGTTTTTTTTATCAAACTTGTTGACCAAAATACCCTCATATACTTTCCTCACTCAATTGAACAAAGATGTGTCACAAATTGCAAAAAAATGCAAACCCTAGTATGTTATGATGTTAAAATACATGTGATAATGTATTTAGTAAATGAACATATCAAACTTTCGAATTTGGACCCCAAAATTATACCATAGTCACATATTGACATCATGAAGCTTACCTTAAAATTTCATTCTAGTTGGACAAGTCATTTGGGAGATATAAGAATTTGAAATCATGTATAGTACATCATTAATTTGAACCCTAGAATCTAAGATTGGGAATTATATGAATCAAATGTGTGACATTATGTGTCACACAGCCCTCGGGCCTTGGTATAGGCTGAGCTATTTCTGGCCATTGATCAACGATCCAAAAAGGGAAACTTCATCTCCTACCTCCCGCAGGACCCGGGCTTCAGCCCCAATAGAACGATGAGTGAATCCTTTTCCCTCTCGCATATCCTACCAATGTCATCGTGAAAGGAATGAGATAATTCTCCTCTCCTCTCCAAACCGAGGTCAACCATCCCTATCTCAACCCTTCTCGCCCTTTGCGCTGGGAGAACGAACTCTCACTTTTTTCCCTTCTCCTAGCGGTGGCGGTAGATATTAGGGCTTCATTGCCCTCATCCTCAAATGCCTATATAAGGCCTATAATAGCTCTGTCATACCTCCTTTCCTCACTCTGCACCCTCAATTTTAAGCACAACAACCCCGAACACCAATCCCCATTCCATCATCATCAACCTCCAGACATCCTCACTGCCCAATCCCCTCGGTGCTTCTCGCACCAATCTGACCCTTCCAACACATTCACCTCACCTCTACGCTTCCCCCCGTCACAAACCTGAGATTCCAGAATGCCTCCCGCTCCATTTCAATCCCAACTCCGGCAACCTCTCCTGCCCTTGTGGCGGCTGTGAGCTACACGAGGCTTCACACCTTCTTTCACCCCTCTTTGGCTTCAGGACAAGCTAACAAATCCACGTCAACTCCTCCCCACTCACGAGTAGCACCAAGGGGTGAGATTGACCTCGCCGAAGTCCTTCCTTCGCTGCTCGAGCAAACAACTAGCAAAGGAGGACGCTACCCTGTGGAGCTAACTGGGCAGCCAGCTGGACCAATCCTCACATGCCAAATAATCCTCCTGATCCATCCCACGCAAGACTGGGGTCAACGAGAGCAATTGATCCAGTCGGATCCGACCGTTGATCAAGGTAAAATTCTCTTCTTCTTTTTCTTTTATTCAAGAAAATGGATTTTCTTAGAAAAATCCTAGAAAATGCTAGGAATGTCGGATTATAGTAAACCTATATACCATTTTCATCATAAAAATAAGTATTATCCAAATAAAATATGATCAAGACCCTGATCCATTTCCTATTTCAAAAATAGTTTCCTAAGGCCTAAATGACCTCCTTAATTATAATTAATTATAAATAATGAATTTTCTTGATGATATATGACTTTCTAAAATATAATTAACCCTAGATGAAACCCTTTTTTCTAAATAACTCGAAACACTAGTCTAAGTTGATAAATGATGAAATGATTAGAAGAAACAGTAAATCTAGCCTTCTCTCTCAACTTGCAATTAAAGGTACATCTTTATATCAAATCAAATATTATTAGAAGATGATTAGTGATTGTGGCAACACATCCCATTATCACACAGATAACGAGGTGTTACGCGAAAATGTGCAGAAATCACCATAACCACAGATTATGGAAATATGGGTTAATTAAAACCAATTGCGGAAAACATATAAACTGTGAAACTATTACTTTCCAGTCCTCATCCTGCACAGAAACATGTCATATATATACATACATGGAATCGGATACGTGTTCACAGCTTACTGAAATAGCTGTTCATTCATCGCATGGGTTCATCACCTGTTCATATACACGGAGGCCCACATCCGGCCAACAGCAGGATATACAAAACATTATCGATCGTTCATCGTGAATCAATGTCAAAACACTGCCAAGGACCTGAGAGTACATGGATGTCTCTAGACTCTACTACCAAACAACCAAAATAGCAGCATGTCCATCGCTTGCCTTCTACTGCTCGTCGGCTGCTCGGCTGCCACACCACGACCACGACCACGTCTACCTTGACCACCTAAAAAGGGTGTAAACCAACGGAGTGAGACAATTGAACAATTGTCCCAGCGGGAAACATAACTTCCCACCACAACTACAGAACCTCAGCAAGATAAACGATAACAGCAGATAACTAACAACAGGTATAACAAGAGCAGTCTCTCTCTCTCTCTCTATATATATATATATATAAGGCATAGTTATTCTTACCGACAAGCTAATCAGCTGTGCAAGCATATATCCAAATATATCTTAAAGAATATGATTTGCAAGATAAGATGTATCTCCATGTAACATGATTATCAGGACAAGATATAATGTCACATAACCTGCAAGGTATAACAGAGATATTACACAAACAAGGCTTCAACCAATGTTTCATATTTATCCTAAGAAATAAGTACTAAACGGCTGTATTACGAATTATTATGCCCTGAGGATTTGAACCGTACCGTTCAAATCCAACCTTTGGCTGCGAAGCCTAAATCCAGTGCCATACAAGGTCAATGGAAGAGCTGGACTCCACGACCTCCCACCTCGTGGTCAGTACACGAGTACAACACAAGCAGGACCGTAGTCACATGTTGAAGTGGTCTAAGCCACAGGGACAACTCCATAGGCTACCCTCACTCTAGCCCGCCTTGGTACAGGTCTCGGCACTAGTAAAACTGAGCCACGGGCCTGATCACCGTGCTCTGAGCCATGAACGCATTCATGCTCTTCACATCACATATCTTGAGCCATGGGCCTGTTCACCATGCTCTATATACGTATCTGAGTCTATAACCGAAGTTACACTCTTACCTCCTTACTTTAGGCTAGGAGTAACCTCACATATTCAACAATATGCGCTCCAGGTTAACCCGTAGGAGAACCCGTTTCACCATCACCAAGTCCTGACGATGATGGATCTATGGCCAGGGCAACTACATGATATGATTTCACTGTGATTCATTAGTATCTTTTAGATGGATTGCAGGATTCAACCAAGTTATATAACATGCAAGGTATAACAGAAAGTAAAGAACATTATATTATTATTGAAACCACATCAACGTGATCCATCACAAGGATCCAACATCACATGTTACCACTTGGCCTCTTGCCAACCATCCAGATCCATCTCAAGGATCATCACATACCATGGGATCTCAATCCCTCATCATGTACTGTCACTGCCTCTTAAGGCTCACATCATCATCATGGGACTTAACACATTATGCATATCATCTCATTAATCAGAGTAATTATCAAGTGGTGTTACTCATCACATGTGTTGCATAGCCCATTCATGGCTACACCTTACCTGCATGGTTAGGATACTCAAACCATAGGTTCAACATAAAGAATATGCTCGCTATCATGAACTATCATTTGAGATAATCTACTTATCATTTTTACACTACCTGATGTATTAAGCACATCATTAACAAACCATATTCAAGACTACCCTTATCTCAAGATGATACCACGATTAAGGTATTCACTTTATATAAAAGCATGTTGAGTATTCAGAGCAAATATTGTTGTTACCAATATCATTATCTTTGTCATTAAGCCACCATTAATGTAACTACCATTAATCATTGTCATTTAACAATTAAGCATACGACCTACATTATGCATAGCATTACTACTCTGGTTACCATCATTACCATTATTAGAATCATCATCTATTACTATCCTTATTGCAATGTCATTAAGCAGACTATTAATGTAACTGTCACTTAGCCACATTATTCCAACCATTATCGTCATTAACCTCACTATATTATTAACATCATTATTGCTTTCGCTATGAGCAAGGTGTTACTACTGGTATCTGGTTATGCATAAGCATCTGCTGTCACGATACTTGGGAACGTCACCAAAGGTCCTAACTATCCTCACCTAAAATCTCACAACCTTACTATATCTAAACATGCTCGGCTAAAGCATAGGGAGGCAGCAACGCTGCGCTGCACCTAGCCTATTGCCTCCAACGCCGCGTTACAAGGGAAGAGTAGCGTGCGTTAGGTGTATCGCGCGTCCCACCCTATCGGGCAACGCCCGTCACAGCTACTCCTGACGCCCGATATGCTAGGGCTTATCGTTCATCTCACACCTCATCTCAACCACCAGGAGAGAGAAAAAGAGAGAGATATCACACCCTCAAAACTAGCAACCACCACCCAAGGCCTATCGGCCGATACACACCAAAGGGAGGGGCGTGACGCCCATCACAGCCCAAGCCATGTCGCCCGTCACGCACAGGAGAGCAACGCCCGTCAGGTCTATCGGCCACCAGCAACCATCAAGTTCAACCAGGGTATATCGGCCGATACCTCACTCCAGCCTATCGTCCAACCCAAATAAGCTAGCCACACATGATCATATCGTCCAACTCAAGCCAACCCTCAAGCCCCTTCTTGGTCTGTCATCCGTCACAAGAAGATATCGTTCAACACAAGGAGACCATGTCACCCAACAAGAGGTATATCGACCAACTCACCCAACCCAAGGAGGGATATTGCCCAACACACTAAAACAAGAGAGAAGATATCGCCCAACTCCAGGCTGATGCTCGTCAGGCCTGCTGCCCAACACAGCCATATCGGCCAACATAGGTACAAAAACAAGGTACACTGGCATATGACCAAGAATATAACGAGAGGAAAGGAGTTAGGGATAGAAATCATGCAACCCGCCTTGAAGCTCCAAGGAAGAAGAAGAAGCACTCCAGCTCCAAGGGTATCGTCCACCACAGCTCCAAGGGAGGTGTATCGGCCAACACAGCAGCAAGGGAAGGGATATCGTGCACTCAAGGTGGAGGAGAGACCAAAAGAGCAAAGGAGACTAAGGCAAGGAAAAGAGCTACATATATAGGAAGAAGGGGAGGAGAAACCAAGGTTCAACCATGCTAAGTGTCGTCCACCCAAGGGACACTTGTCCTAGGGTTTAAGATAACACATTAGCACAACAAGAGACACTTGTCCAAGCTAGACACCAAGTGTCACCAACCAAGGTCAAGCCACATGGGCGACACAAGCAAGAACTCCTACTGGGCGACACAACATGGTGTTGGACGACACAAAGCTCTCTTAGACGACACACACAACCCCTAGGTTGACACAAACTTACCTTGGACGACACAAAGCTCAAACAAGCCCAAACAACACATCTCAAGGCCCAAACAAGCTCAACTCAGGCCCAAAGAACTCAAACAACAAGCCCAAGCCTTCCTCTCAACCCTAGAGGAAGCAAAGAGGGGAAAACATTTCACAAGATGGAAAACTTGCACACAAAACCCTAAACTTGGGTTATTTGCAAGTAGCCCCTTGAACTCTCAACAAAGCACAACAAAACCCTAATCACCACTCAGAGGTGATTAGCAAGCATCAAACCACCAAGGTTAAGCAAAACAAACAGGGTAAACCCTAAACGCAGGTCAAGGTCCTTACAGTGATCATGAATGATCTTGAACTCTGATTTGAACCCTGATCTTATGAAATCATTAATATATTAAGGGTTTCTTTCCTTTTATCCAACCATCCTAGAAACCCTAGATTATGAAAATCTTCTATTTGATTAAATTAAATACTATCTTTTAATCAAACTAATTTATGATGGATCAGATGTGATAATATCTCAAAACCCAATTAAAATATGGAAAATCCCCGATCTGAATAAGATAGCATGAAAGGAATAATAACTAAGAACATATCTTAGTCTTGGTCACATGGACCAATAGTAATGTTGTACCCTTGCTTTCCTTGGAGGGTGACGTATTTCTTGATTGATTCTAAATCTTCGGATATTTGATCTAAACAAGCAGGTACGTGGTTTTATAAGTATAAGACTAGATTTCTTGGTTGCTTATAATATGTAATATCATGAATGCTATTATTTGGATATTCATTGCTTGGTTGAACTATTATGAGTTATACTTCGCCAAAATCTAATATAACATAAAAGGATATGGATGGGTTGTATCTACTAGTGCACCTAGCCCAGTATGGATGTATGTTGCCTAACATGGATGTATGATTGGCCCATGTTAGATGTATGATGATATAATTTTTGCCCATATTAGATGTAAGTCAAGTGCAGATAAGTGTAGTACAACCGCATCAAATAAATGTAATAAAAAGGATATTTACCTGATTTTTTGCCTTAAGAAATGCTTTTATCTCTCTTTTCTTCTTTTTCAAATATTTTCCTTTATGCAACCTTATTAGTGTAAATTTTACCACGTACCAACTTTGTTGATGTTTTTGTTTCTCGTATTTTCTAGGTGCAAAGAACAATTGACAAACAAAGTGAAATGCATGCTCAAAGTACCTAAAGGCATAAATTAATAAGCATGGAGGATATATTAGATAGATTTATTCCTCTTATCTCATTCTTGCTAGATGTTAGTTTATTTTCCTAGTTGATGTTGGGGATGACTGAGATCCTATGTAATAATGTTATCTTTCTCTAGAACAATATTTTATCTCTTTATGTAATGACTTTATTTATCCATATGAATGAATGTTTGTGTGGCTTTATGAGATGATGTGGACTTTGATCTTGGCTCCATCTCTGATTTTAGTAGTGCACACATATCTGTGAATGTCACTATGGAAAATATATAGAAATTGGGGTCGTCACACCGATGGCTCATGTGAGCAAAGCCCAATTTAGCAGTTAGCACATGAAAGAGAGCAGAGGCATCATGTTCCTTGTTCATCCAGGATTTAGTAAGTATCTGAGACATCTAATCCAACTCTGATATTAGGAAGGGAACAAATTATAAAAGCATAGCATGTGAAGTGCATGTGGGCGGCAACATCAATTAGGGTTTTGCCTATGAGAGAAGACTACACAGAATAAGCTAGAGGCAAGGTAGTAGAGCCTGATGGTTGTTGTTACAAGATGACTCAACCATCAACATCTCTTGGTTCCTAAACACAGACCACCAAGGTGCCAAGGCACTGAAGGGATAGAAGTGAGCGACACCCACGTGATCATGGTGGACAAGAAGCGACCAGGGATCGCCGGAGAGCATGAACCAGTTGTTGCCCTGCTCTTACTGTGGAGAACATGCCTCTGTGAAGATGGATTCCATGTGGCTTCATTGCCCAATCGAGATGGTTGGAGTGGGTACAGATGGCCGGATATTCTCTAGAGAGGAGAGTAGAATTCGACGTCCTGTTTTCATGGTGCATTAGGGGATCTCGATCCCTGTATCGCGCGGAGAAGGGGGCGGACGGGGTGGATCCTTGAACGGATCCAGATCACTGTTTAGATGGATCTCCAAGCAAGATCCGTGACCCACAGTGGAAAATAGAAGGGAGGCGCCACTGATGAAGACCCTTAGATCTGAAACTAACAATTGGGATCAATCCAATCTAACGTAATTTCAAAAATTCATATCTTAGGATAGGGAGCTCAGTTTTTAGAAAACAATATATCAGTGGAAAGCTATTGATGTCTACTATCTTATAAAAATATATTGATAAGATGTTTTGGATGTCTATTATTTATTACATCTTGATTACTTAAAGATATGAGTTTTTAATGTTTTGGACATTTGAAATAGCTAAGGACTTTCAAAATTAATGAAAAATTTACAATAAGTTTATTTAGATATGTTTAACATGATTCTGAACACCGATCTTTCTGTTTTAAAATTTTTATATGATTTTTGATATAAACCCTAATAAGGGTATTATGGTATTTCACCCAATGTCTTACAACGAACCGATTAGATAATTCTACCTAAACTTTAATATAGATTGTTCTTACTATTTGTGATGTTTTTCTGGAGTTTCATGTATATTTACATCAGTATATGATTTTTGGGCCTAAGTGGGCATTATGTCAGGTGATTCATGATTATTTGTGAGACAACATGTATTTTCTGTACGTATTTAGTATGGAAAATTTTTATAATTATATTTTCATCTTATTTTATAAATAAGTCAGTAAGAGCAGTATATGTAGTATGTTTGGAGTTTACTCTTGATATATGAGGCATATACTTATATACTAGTGCATATGATATTTTTGGTATAATGAATATATTAGTATGTGCATGCTATATATTGTGTGAATCAAGTTTAATTTAATGTTTAGACATTAAACATACTTTCAAATCAGACTTCATATTAGTTAAATATGATTCCTAATTCAGATTAGGAGATTAGGATGATGGGGTTGTAGATTTAGAAATAAAGAGAGGAGAATACACATGTACTTAATCAAATTTGTTGATGACCAGGTATATATATGGCGAGTCAAGGAAAAAAGGCTACATTGAGGACATCTTCAATATAAAGGTAAGTGGGTCATGTCCATTGAATTTATTACTAGTATATTCATCCTACACATTCCTACAAGTAACTTAGAGATTGAGTTGCTTTTAGGCATTCAATATATCATGCTTAGTTCATATCTAGTGATGCTTTGAGCGAAGGGACTTTACAATGGGTTGAATTATCTTATTAGAACATCATACTTCACATCTTTGGTACTTAATCTACCTTCAAATACTTATTATTCACATAGGAAGTTTAGTTTATCTTTCTCATGCCTTTAAATCAAATGTTATATATTAGATATCAAAATCTACTAAAGATAGGGATCGTTCAATTTATTCAATTTTTTAGATTAATATTTATCAGAGGATATCAGACTTCAGATTCAGATTTAGTTTCAGTTTAAAATTTAAGAGTAAAGATTAAGATTCAGATTCATAATCAGTAATGTTCAGTTACCAATTTCAATTTTAGTATCAGATAAATTTATATTTATAATTCAGTACATGTTCAGTTATCAGTATTCAGTTTCAGCATAAGATAAGTTCAAATTCAGAATTCAGCTTCAGTTCAGACTAAGGATTAAGTAAGTTTAGATGTAAGATAAATAAGACAGAACCTTCACATAAGACATTATATGATAAGTCCTCATTCAGTAGTCCCGGGATGATTTAGAGGCATGTGTTGCCAATTCAGACGCATGTGTTGCCAATTCAGAGGATTGTTTACTCCAATTCATAGGTGTTGCGACACCAATTCAGGGCATAGCCACGCCAATTCAGAGACACCTCAGTGTCATTCAGAGGCATGTAGTGCCAATTCAGCGGTACCTTGGTACCAATTTAGGGCATAGATATGCCAATTCAGAAGGACTTATCGTATAATGGTGGCCAAAAATTAGATAAAAGACATAAATAAAAGACACATCGATTCAACATAAGTTTATAGCTTTCAGAACTTAGTTCAATTTTCAGCTAAAGTAAATTTATGTTTATCATATTAGAAATTCAATGCCACTTTCTCTAACAGTAGTTTTCCTATTTGTGCATGACTAGGGATGAGATGTCCGTAGGTACAGAACTTCAGGAGATAGTCATGACTAGTGTATGCAGCCACAACTTTAGGAGGTTTGCTTGGTGGGGCGCCATCTACACGATCCCAGATTCGAGATGATATTTGTATGAAGTAGTATCATGGTATTCAGTTTCTTTTATATATGAAGATGTACTAGAATTTCTTTGCTAAGACAATATGAGAATATCATTTATACACAGTCTGTATTGGTTTCTATCTATTGTTATTTTTATGCATATCATGTGTGTAGCACTCCCCAGAAAAAAAAATTGTTTCCGCTCATGTAGTTTTAAAATCGAGATGTTACAATATGGTATCAGAGCAATAATGTAGATGGCCATCAGGAAAATTCTCATATTCTTAGTTTAGACTACACATTAGAAGCCAAGTGAGACTATATGATAGACTTTAAAAGACAATTAGTCTTGGTTATGAAAGAAGTAGGTGAAATATGGTAGAATCTGAGTTAGAGGTTTAGTCAGGTAATAAAAAGTTGAGACATGTATTAGGGTTAGTGTCTAGATGCTTTAGACTTTTGTGTTAACTTTATATTTTTGCATATTATGCCCTCCCTTTTTCCCACATGTTTGTGGTATGGGACACAAGCTTATGGGGATTTGTAGAGGGGATATCATATGCATAAATCTAAAATTATTATGTTTGTCTCACTCTTTCTAGTGCATATGGTATGGGACATGTGTATTGTCAGGTGCGAGATAAATATATAAGACATGACACCTTCAGATGTATGACTGGCTGGCATGCATCGGGAGCTGACAAAATAAAAGTTGACACAAAATGTTTAAGGTAGATGGTCACATAAACCTAATTGCATACCAATTAGAACCCTAGAATGCATTCCAAAGATAGATATTTTGAAATTGATGAGTGACTTGGATTTAGAGTGGAATAAGAGTTAATGAGAGATGAGGTCTTTTTTCTACTTAATTATGATTAGAGATTCTTATTGTCCTTAGGACCTTCATCACAAAGAGGAATTGCAGTGGCAAATTGAATCATGATGGTTGTTAATGAAAATGCTTGAGGATAATAGAATTGTTGTTATGAAATGAGTTTAAGCTTCAGGTATGATGATTTTTACGGGTGACTAAAAGTCTTTAAGATTATACACGGTAATGTTTTAAGCATATTTGATACAAGATATGTAATGGTATGCATCGATGATCTAGGATCACTATAATATTGGGTTTTAGATTATTTTTGCATGAGATAGAGCATAGATAAGTTGCTTGATTAAGATATGATTTTACGTGCATGGGGTTAAGAATGATATCATGAGAGAGAAGTAACTATTAGTACTTTGGGTTCACTCGATCTATAGCACCATAATAAAATGAAGAAATGTCATTTTGACCTAACGTTGTGGTATATGATTAGAGAAGAAAGGGAGTCTGAATGACTTTAGTGTGGGATTCCACTAACCAAGGTAAATTATCTATGCCCATGAGTATTCACTTATTAAGCTTAGTATATTATGTATTGAGATTTAAGGTCATGGTAAGACCATGAGTCTAGAATGCATTAGGATTCCTATAAGATTAGATTTAATGATATGAAATAAGATTGCAAAGTTAGACCCAGGCCCCTAGTGCAGGTTAGGAGACACATGTAGCAGTGAATAGGTCTCTAGAGAAAGATACATCAGAAGAAATAATTAAGAGTAAAGAAAGAGTAGTCATTTATGTTTATGATTTTCCTTTAGATTTCCATGATGGTTTAAATGCTAGTTTGTTAAGGTTGGTAGACATAGTTGGTTATCAATGAGAGGATCATACTTTAAAAGTGTCTACAAGGCTTTACAAAAATTGTGAAGAGTTAGTGTATGTAAGGTATGTGAAACCCAAAATGGTGGGTAGCCTCCTATAGTTCAACCGAATTTCGAGGACAAAATTCTTGAAAAAGGTGGGTAGTATTGTCACACCCAAAATTTTTAAAACCCAATATTAGTATGATAAAGTTATTCATGAAGTCAATGTAGGATTGATTTATGGTTATAATAAGCTTCGATCAAACTTTTATGATGTTTGGATACGCGGGACATGTATGTAGAGAGTGTCTTTTGTGAAAATTGGTCAGTTTTGATGTTCAAAAATCATTGAATATGAATTTGAGTATGTTTGTATGCTTGTTAAGACACAATAAAATCATGTTTCAAGTATGGTAAAGTTTGATGTTAATTTGGTTATTCGATTTGAAGATTATAGTTGGATTATATAATCATGTTCACCAAAGTTAAGGATAGCTTGATGGTTTGATATATATATATATATATATATATATATATATATATATATATATATATATATATATATATATATATATATATATATATATATATATATATATATAATGGATGTGAACTAGGCCATGTGGATTTTTCTACTAGAAGAATCTATTTATATGGAGTGTTGGTCAAATTTCAGGACCAATTGGTTGCAATAAATAGGTGATTATTAATGTTATTTGAGATGAAAAGGAATACCTCATGATAGAACACTTGAGCCAAGGATTGTGAGGCCAAAACTATAGTTTTTGGCCAACCCAATGGCTCATGTGAGCAAAAGCCCAGTTTAGCAGTTAGCACACGAAAGAGAGAAGAGGCATCATGTTCCTTGTTCATCCAGGATTCGGTAAGTATCTGAAACATCTGATCTGACTCTGATATCAGGAAGGGAACAAATTATAAAAGCATAGCATGTGAAGTGGATGTGGGCGGCAACGTCAATTAGGGTTTTGCCTATGAGAGAAGACTGTAGAGAATAAGCTAGAGGCAAGGCAGTAGAGGCTGACAGCCGTAGTTGCAAGATGACTCAACCATCGGCATCTCTTGGTTCCTAAACACAGACCACCAAGGTGCCAAGGCACTGTAGGGATAGAAGTGAGCGACGCCCACATGATCATGGTGGACAAGAAGCGACCAGGGATCGCCAGAGAGCATGAACCAGTTGTTGCCCTGCTCTTGCCGTGGAGAACAGGGGAGGTGGACTCCCAGTCGTGCGGGTCAGAAGCCAGCAGATTTGTGTCTGGTCCAACCTTTGTACATGCCTCTGTGAAGATGGATTCCATGTAGCTTCATTGCCCAATCGAGATGGTTGGAGTGGGTATAGATGGCCGGATATTCGCTAGAGAGGAGAGCAGTAGGTGGCGTCCTGTTTTCATGGTGCAGTAGGGGATCACGATCCCTGTATCGCGCGGAGAAGGGGGCGGACGGGGTGGATCCTTGAACGGATCTGGATCACCGTTTAGATGGATCTCCAAGCAAGATCCGCGACCCATGGTGGAAAATAGAAGGGAGACACCACTGATGAAGACCCTTAGATCTGAAACTAATGACTGGGATCAATCCAATCTAAGGTAATTTCAAAAATTCATATCTTAGGATAGGGAGCTCAGTTTTTAGAAAACAATATATCCGTGGAAAGCTATTGATGTCTAATATCTTATAAAAATAGATTGATAAGGAGTTTTGGATGTCTATTATTTATTTCATCTTGATTACTTAAAGATATGAGTTTTTAATGTTTTGGACATTTGAAATAGCTAAGGACTTTCAAAATTAATGAAAAATTTACGATAAGTTTATTTAGATATGTTTAACATTATTCCGAACACTGATCTTTCTATTTTGAAATTTTTATAAGATTTTTGATATAAACCGTAATAAGGGTATTATGGTATTTCACCCAATGTCTCACAATGAACCGGTCAGATAATTCTACCTAAACTTTAATATAGATTGTTCTTACTATTTGTGATGTTTTTCTAGAGTTTCATGTATATTTACATCAGTATATGATTTTTGGGCCTAAGTGGGCATTATGTCAGGTGATTCATGATTATTTGTGAGACAACCTGTATTTTCTGTGTGTATTTAGTATGGAAAATTTTTATAATTATATTTTCATCTTATTTTATAAATAAGTCAGTAAGAGCAGTATATGTAGTATGTTTGGAGTTTACTCTTGGTATATGAGGCATATACTTATATACTAGTGCATATGATATTTTTGGTATAATGAATATATTAGTATGTGCATGCTATATAATGTGTGAACCAAGTTTAATTTAATGTTTAGACATTAAACATACTTTCAAATCAGAGTTTGTATTATTTAAATATAATTCCTAATTCAGATTAGGAGATTAGGATGATGGGGTTGGAGATTTAGAAAGAAAGAGAGGAGAATACACATGGACTTAATCAAATTTGTTGATGACCATGTTTATATGTGGTGAGTCAAGGAAACAAGGCTACATTGAGGACATATTCAATATAAAGGTAAGTGGGTCATGTCCATTGAATTTCATTACTAGTATATTCATCCTACACATTCCTACAAGTAACTTAGAGATTGAGTTACTTTTAGGCATTCAATATATCATGCTTGGTTCATATCTAGTGATTCTTTGAGCAAAGAGATTTTACAAGGGTTGAATTATATTATTAGAACATCATACTTCACATCTTTGGTACTTAATCTACCTTTAGATACTTATTATTCGCATAGGGAGTTTAGTTTATCTTTCTCATGCCTTTAAATCAAATGTCATATATCAGATATCAAAATCTACTAAAGATAGTGATCATTCAATATATTCAATTTTTTAGATTAATATTTATCATAATATAAGGATATCAGACTTTAGATTCAGATTTAGTTTTAGTTTAAAATTTAAGTATAAAGATTCAGATTCAGATTCAGATTCAGAATCAGTAATGTTCAGTTACCAATTTCAGTTTTAGTATCAGATAAATTTATATTCAGAATTTAGTACATGTTTAGTTATCAGTATTCAGTTTCAGCATAAGATAAGTTCAGATTCAGAATTCAGCTTCAGTTCAGACTAAGGATGAAGTAAGTTTAGACGTAAGATAAATAAGTCAGAACCTTCACATAAGACATTATATGATAAGTCCTCATTCAGTAGTCCCAGGACGATTCAGAGGCATGTGTTGCCAATTTAGAGGAGTGTTTACTCCAATTCAGAGGTGTTGCGGCACCAATTCAGGTTGTAGTCATGCCAATTCAGAGACACCTCGGTGTCATTCAGAGGCATGTAGTACCAATTTAGCGGTACCTTGGTACCAATTCAGGGCGTAGATATGCCAATTCAGGAGGACTTATCGTATAATTGTGGCCACAAATTAGATAAAAGACATATATAAAAGACACATCGATTCAACATAAGTTTATAGCTTTCAGAACTTAGTTCAATTTTCAGCTAAAGTAAATTTATGTCTATCATATTAGAAATTCAATGCCACTTACTCTAACAGTAGTTTTCCTATTTGTGCATGACTGGGGATGAGATGTCTACATGTATAGAACTTCAGGAGATAGTCATGACAAGTGTATGCATCCACAACTTTAGGAGGTTTTCTTGATGGGGCGCCATCTACACGGTCCCAGATTCGAGATGATATTTGTATGAAGTAGTATCACGGTATTCAGTTTCTTTTATATATGAAGATGTACTAGAATTTCTTTGCTAAGACAATATGAGAATACCATTTATAAATAGTCTGTATTGGTTTCTATCTATTGTTATTGTTATGCATATCATGTTTGTAGCACTTCCCAGAAAAAAAAAATTGTTTCCGCTCATGTAGTTTTAAAATCAGGGTGTTACAATATCTATTGTATCAACAAACCATCTATCCTTGATAGTGGTCTTGCCTAGCTATTACTAGACCATACACAACATTATAGAGTCACTTTTGTTTTTCCTTCCAAACAACATTACATTTATAGGATCATCATCAACTCTCCCTCTCTCTATCTCTCTACGGGAGAGGAATACTTAGAATGTTCATTTAATAAACATCTCCAACCTTCACATATTTTTGATACTATTGATACATCTTGGATACTAGGATTCATTACCTTGTTATCCACCTCATGTGCTATAAGGAACTCACATCATTATCTCATCCACTTTTACCAACATAACAAATATCAAGACATATAAGAGGAGTCTTCCTAATTATTGGAAGGCTAAAAAGCAAAATCATCACAAACTTTATGATCTTGGAACCATAGTCCAAAAAACCTTATGCTATAATAAGCTATCCACTATCATGTTTACAACAAATCCACACATACCAAGTGGAAATGATCCACTTGAAGGTTGTGCCCTGGAAGGAAAGACACAAAGGGAAACACACTTCCCACATCATAGCAACATTGTTCAAGGGTCACTAGCAAAAAGGTAACCAATTCTATTTTCATTATGCAAGTTACAACTTCTTATGTATCATTTTACCCTTTTTATTTTGGGTTCCTTGCCATTAGCATATGAATCATCATGATTAACATATCTTATTACTCCTTGATGACTATTTATCACACTTGGGTATGTTCTCTTATTTTATTATGTTTTTCAACCACTTATCAATAGGTAAATCATCATATTCCAAATTTTCTTCATTAAACAATGATCACCTCCCTTAATTTCTTTCAAATGTCATGCTTATTTTACATTAACACTTTCTTACACCCATAGGTTGGTCTGAGATTAACTCAGATTCCACCTTATTTCTTTGTCATTGTTCTCATTTATCTTCTCATTTTATACTTATAATTGGAGTTCTCTCCATATTATGTGGATTTCATACCTTGAATCACTTTATAAGCATAGACTTATCTGTCTTTTACTTTATTATCTTCTTGAATCACATCTTCAAGAACTCCTCTTTTCCTTATTTGTATTTAGATTTAGATTCCATGGTGTTGTATCTTTCTCTTATAGTTACCAAACATTCAAGTTTTGATAGATAATGATGCCATTCTCATCTTTTTTAAGGTAGGATTGAGATATTCACACCATTATTTATTATTCGTTATGATCTTTAGATTGTCTCAAAATGACTACTTGATTAGAGTAATCATAGAGATAACAATATAAGAGTTACATACTTACCTTTTCTTCAATAATTGAATACCTGGCCAGGGCACCCAAATACTAAGATTAGGCAGTATGCACCATATTTTTATGTCATATTCCTAATTTTGACAACATCCTAGTCCTAAGTCATAGTGTCCCTGTAGACTTAGTGAACCTCAAGCTCTAACACCAACTTGTGAGAACCCATTACACTAAATGAGATTACTCAAAACATAAAGCACAATCAATCACTAATTAATCACTTACCCAAAAATATGGGTAAATTAAAACCAACTTCATTGTTAGCACTCGCTCAGAAACATTTGCATAAGATCCCAACATCTTTCTTATATCCATACTATGCCAAGAATTTGATACAAATTGTTCTAGTGCCTTAGCCACAACATATATACACAGGAGAACAATATTTGTATATACACACAACAAAAAATAACATGCTAAAAAAATTCTGATTCGTTTGAAACACCATATACAAATTTTTCCTGCCTGGACTTGAGAGTACATGGATGACTCTAGGACACACTAGAAATCTAATCAATTTTCTCAAAGATTCACTATTATAGTTCCTCTTTACTTCCACGGTTCTATTTTCATCACTTCCGATTACCTAAAAAGATGTTACGAACCACAAGGGTCACACCCATGTCCCAACAAGAGATATAACCTCCAACAATGCTTATTGATTACAACATTTTAAATAGTAGATAACTAAGCAGTTGGAGTATTTAATAATCAATTGAACAAATTGAATAGTTCAAGTATACTAAAGAGATTAAGCAAATCATATTAGCAACAAGTATGATCACCAATGCATATACAGATAACAAATAAATCCATTTCTTTGGATAAATATCTACTCAAATATCATCAAATTGCATCTAATAACAATCATTATCATTAATCTGACGATCATTATATTCCTTGCTACTAGTACAAGCAATCTAGTAGCATAAGCATCCCTGGCATCATGAATATGTCTAGTAACATAACATGACTATCAATATCAGCATCTCAAATAAAGGGAACAGATCTATATCATAAGTAGAACTAACATTATAACACAATGAACTACATACGCATGATTAGCAGTTTAAGCATTTCTAACTGCATAGGCACGGCTAGCAATATTAAACATAGCTAGCAAAAGCATCTTAACCATCAGTGTCAGTATATTTGACAACATAAGTATGTTTACAACATGAGCATAAATACAACATAAGCATATCTATTATCTCTTATTGTACTATACATGATCTCAGTGAAAAGAAAGCAAACAAGGGTTATCATCCAATATGAAGCAGTGTGTATAACCCTAAATATATATGATGCACATGTATCTTACATCTTTTATTATGCCCTGAGGAATTTGAGGATACCACTCAAAATCCAACTGACCACTGCTAAGTCGAAATTAGTGCCATACAAGATCTAGGAAGAGTCGAACTCCTAATATCTTCTTCGCCCCCAGTTAGTATGTGTATGCCACGGCGACACATAAGGTCAAGGTGCTAACACCCTAGTCCGTCCTTGGTATAGGTTACAACACTAGTGAAAGGAGGTGGGTGCACATATACTACCATCTGAGGTACAACCACAGTTGTCTTCCAATCTCATCACATATATAATTACCAAGATATGACCACATCCATTCTCAAATTGAGGGCCAGGTATGACCGCATTCAACCTCCCTAAACACTTGAATTTAGGATGACAAGCACCCTGCATACTTATCAGTATGCGCTGTAAGTTTCTCTTATGAATACTCATTTCACCATCTGGCAAGTTCTGACATTGAGATGGATCTGTGGCACATGGCACTACATGATTAGAGTTTCACTTGATTAGTTATGCCAATTGGGTGAATTAAGGATGCATCAAACAAGTGGACATATAAACCCTAATTCACTTCTAACAAGCATATAAATTTCACAACTTCAAAAGATATAAAATGCATAAAACATAATTTCTTATCTCATCATCACATGGTACTATTCACTTGCCATTCATGAGGCTACACTAGTCATCATACTATCACAAGATATAAATCCTTTTCAAAATATCACAGGGTATCAACCCTTATCAAAACAATAGGATTACACCCCACTAAGGGATCAACCATGCCCAAAGGTCATTAATACCATCATACTATCATAGGATATAAATACTTTTCACAATATCACAGGGTATCAACCCTTATCAACACAAGAGGATTACACCTCATTCAGGGCTCAACTATGCCCAAAGGTCATTAAGACCATCATACTATCATAGGATATAAATCCTTTTCACAATATCATAGGGTATCAACCCTTATCAACATAAGAGGATTACACCTCATTCATGGATCAACCATGCCCAAAGCTCATTAAGACCATCATACTATTCCCTGTAAGATCATCATTATCATTCCATTCCTTATAGCAAGGCTCAACAACTTCACTTACAAAGAATACACCAGACCAGCACAATATTGCATTAGTGAGCTAGGAGATATTCATAAACCATCATAGAAGGGTTATATTAGCATTAAGAATATTCCTTTATTACATCAACATACTAGGAATCTAGATATGGTTAACCCTCATCATATTCATAATGCACATGTTTAGCATAAGAAAGTATCAACCATGTGGCTATGATAACCATCAATTAACACATTAAGGTTATGATCATGTTAAGGAGGTTATTTCACCATCATGCCATCATATAAGAAGGTTAAACATGAATACTCATCTTTATTTATTTGCATTAGAGTTAGGTTCAACAAGATAAATTATATTAATGTTACTAATCAACACTCCTACCCAAACCCTAACTCACGACATCCCCATTAGATTATGGATGCATAAGGTGAAGCATCACCATCACATTCCATAGTATTCTCAAGTATGAACCCACACATAAATCGAGGTGTAACCATTGGTTTATAGCATACTAGGGTTTCAACAACAATAAGAGAGTACTCCATGATTGTATTAGTCATTCAAGGACTATTCGTACCCAATTACCATCATTTAGATATATTAAAGCTAGGCATAACAAGCTATACCTCATTAGGGCTACCCATTAATTCATTATGGTGATTATAAATCATAATCATACGAGGGAAAGGGTAAGGCTACAAGTTTAAGGCATTGAACCATCAAATTATCATCATTTGAATCATAACATTACACTACATGCTTCACCCAAAACAATGGGAATATTGAGGCATGAACTTCTAACCATGAAATGTTGAAAAGGTAAATCCATTGGTCGTTTACATAAGTAAACACCTTGAATGAATCATCTATGATGTTATTGAGTTGTGATCTATAAAAGTCACCATTTAACCCTAGACATCCTTTGATTAACAACAATAAGGGTTCTATTGAGAGTATGGTAAAACCCATAATCGACTGTTCATTTAAAACAAGCCATCCATTGTCAACAAGTAAACTCCTTAAGTTGATCATATAAAGGAAACCATCTAAATAACATTATTAGGACCAAAACATTACATTATCCATCGTTCCACTTTATTGGATGAATAAACATTAGATCTTGACCATTGGGTCAAGTTCATATGTTAAAACCATCAATTGGAGTATAGATCCAACCATTGCATCAAATGACCCAAGAAACCATTGGTTTAAGGCTTAATTGATGCTATATCTACATTCTTAACTCATCATAGGTTGTGGGGACCTGATATACCATCATTAGTGACCATTAAGTCACCACATGTTGTTAGATCGCACTATATTCATTAATCACCATCGAATATCAAGCTAATGTCACCATTGATTGATAGCATCATTAGGGTACTTAGTTGTTGATCATTAAGCTTATAATTAGACCAACACCTGTCCTAAGGGGTGAACGTCAATTGACATCCTTGGTCACCACCATTAGTTGTCATGATGAGAACACCATCGGTTGTTTCAATGGTACCACCATTGAGTCATGGGTTTATAGAGGAAATCAGCTTAAAACCCTAAAATTGACCACTGGTTGATAGGTGCTTAGCACCATAGGTTGTCAAACCAACCTGATCCAAGTCATATTATACCTTAGGAATAATGTACACATGATCACAGGTTCATCTAGAATTGAAATTAGAATAGAAAACATTATAAAATTGAAATCCAAGTCAAGCATATCTTTTTGGTGCATGGATCATCATTTAAAAGCAAGAACATGAACTAGCAAGCTTATGGTAAGAAATAAACGTGGAGCAAGTTATAAAACTTGCCTCTAATGAGAAGATGAAATCCCAAATAGAAGAAAAAACTCGAGCAGGTAGGGTAGAAAATTCAAGTATAAGATGTGAACTCGTCCATCTAGCACCTTTCTTCATCTAATGAGCAAACCCTAAGCATAAGGAGCAAGAAAGGTAGGGTTTTAGAGCTTTAGAGCAATTTATACCATGTAACAACAAGGTTCCAACCTAGAGAAAGGTAGGAGGAAGGATAAAAAATAAAAAAAACAGAGGAAATAAGGGGATTCTTACTCTTTTAGGTCAAGATCACTGTAAGGAAGTTTTTCAAACCCTAAAAGGAAGTCAATTGCAACCCTAGATTCTTTTTCCAAGAAGATCCCCTCTTTCTTTTTTCTTAGACAGGACATTTACAACAGCACAAAGGGAGAATGAGGATCATATGAGGAGGAAAGTGGTTGAAAGAAAATAGCTCGTTTGGGTGCTTATGGATAAGTATATGAAACTTTAAGATAAAGAAAAAGAAAAAGTTGAAGTTCTAGTATCTTTCCAAGTGTCCATGGCCTTAAACTATTAAGAATATACAAGAACACACACAAGATACTCCCCCACCATCTATAGAGACATGCTTATCCCTCATTTCTTGAATTTCCAAGAAAAACAAATAATTCATTCGTTGATAGCTACTAAAGGTAGCTCATCCATGAAGTGGTAAACCCTAAAATACCCTTGAGGAAAACACCTTCAAACCAAGGTTTAAATAGGATCCCCATGGCTCAAAAATCTCAATAATGATGATAGAATATCCAAGGAACATAATACAAGTGATAAATTGCAAAGAAAACCTCTCAATCAGGTAAATTATAGAAAAGTCCAAAATGTGCATAAAATTGCATAACTTGCTCAAACAATGTCCAAATTGGACCAAATTTGAAACTTAAGCTTGTCTTATAATTCAAAAGCATATCACAAGATTAGATTAGTGTTATAAGAATTAAATTATGATAATTAATCTTGTTCAACACTTTAAGCAAGGTTAGGGGTCTCACACTTGGAGCCGTCGGGCCGAGCATATGGGGGAGTAATTAGAAACCACTTGGGAAATATTATGGTTGGTTTTATGGGAAAATATTCTGATTCTAACAACCTAGTATGTTGCCTTAGATATTTGGAGGTGGCCTTAGAGTTCGTCACCAATATGAGTCTTATAGGGGTTCAGTTTGAGAGTGACAACCAGTCTTTGGTGAAGGTCATAGAAGGGCCTACCAGGCCTCCTTGGAGGTACAACTACCACATATATAAACAAATCTAAATCAGTGCTTGTCTGAGTATGGGTGGGAAAGTCTTTTGATTCTAAAGGAAATGAAAAAATTGGCACACAGATTCACGGAATATGGATCTGATCTAGCGGAACCTTATAGTTTTCTCACTTTATCTAGAATGCCACCATCTGTGAGAGGGTTCTATAAGATGGATGGGCTAAGTATCTCTTATTTGTCTTGGGAGTTAAGTGGCTCCTGTAACCCTTTTTTCTTTAGTACACATACTTCCTTTTTTTGTCTAGAGATACAAATCCTAGAGTTGTGATCCTTTCTGCGGAGAACTGAAATAGTTTTCTTATGTTTTGCATTATAGTTGTAGGGTTTAGGTCTATCTTGAGTTACAACTAGCCTATCCATTTTTTGAGAGTCGGAGTCTTCCATTTGTAATTCCCCTTGATCATTGCCCATGAAGGAATAGGATGAACAGAAATCCCCCGCTTTTCTAAAAAAAAGGTTGGTTTCAAATTTTCAAACCATTACGACCAACTTTAAGTTTGTTTTTCAGACTTGATGAAACAAAGCCCAGCCTTATTCTATTACTATCGTGTACATATAAATAGACTTTTGCCAACACTTATTTCTTCTTGACGATTGAGAAATCTCCCTGATCCTTTGGACCTCGGAATGGAGGATCGAGACTCATCTTGCCACTTCCATTTTCTATCTTGTTGTCATTTTTGTTGATTGGTTATTGTCGTAGCTAGGCTGTTTGATACTTTTGTGTATCATTGTCGTATTATGAATGGCCATGGACAATCAAAAATAGAACAAGTCACCATGTTGGAGGTGTGTGCAAATCATTTCACAATTTGTCTATAATTGTTTGAAATCAAAGATAAAGTAACTTATTAATATCATTTAAAAAATCCTAGAAAGATGGAAGGATTATTCTATGAATATAATTTGAGTATGTTATAGTATTGCCCTTGGTTGTATCATCATATTGAATTATAAGTATGTTCAATGTAAAAGCAACATATTGTTTGGCCACTAATCAATGTGCCCCGTAGTGGACAAGCCAAATAATATTAGTACAGAACTCACAGACTCAGATTTTGACATTGTCTACTCCTCCAAAAGTTAAGCATTTCCTTTGGAGGTTCTTCCCAAATTAACTACCCACTAGAAGAAAGCTCTTTGAGAAAGACATTGCACCAGACTCAGTCTGTGCCTTATGTGCTGATGATAATGAATCGGTTGTCCATGCTCTATTATTGTGGAGGCCATCTCCGAGAACTAGGGAACAACTTGGGCTTCTTTTGATTTTGGAGGAGACTGTGAAGCTGCAAGCAATGGAGATTCAGATACTTGAAGATGGCTTTTTTGGCATGCAACTACTCACCTTCCTTTATCCGTGCCTTCATTGTTGGAACTGGAACTAGAATAACGACGTGAGGTCAATATTAAGAAGGGACCGAAACAAAGATGTGGGGAAAAAGGTTGAGACCATGATAGATCCAGTGTTTGGGGTGAAGGTGAGGGAAGATGAGGGGTGCGACAGCACATGTGCTAGGGGTGAGGGAGAGGGAAGACGGGGGAGAGGGGAGATCAGGAAGTGGGGGCAACCGGACAGGAGGGATAGAAAGATGATAGGATGTAGAGGGTGTTAGGATTCAATCGTGCACGATTGGGAGGAGAGGGCGTACTGGTAAGCGCCAATTGGAAAGTGGATAGAGCGTGAAAATTTGTATTTTTGGATATATTGGTTATTTGCGAGAGAGAAGGGGGAAAGGAGTAGTTGGTTTAATATTAATTGTAACCAATTGGAATATTTGTAGTCAATTTGTAGTTATTAGAATTAACTATATTTCTTTTACTTATATTAATATAAGTTATAGGGAAAAGAACCTTTGTTTACAAATAAATTATATGTAGTTAAATCATCATTGATTTGAAGTGATAAGAAGATCTAAATCGGTGTTGGTCGAGTATGGGTGGGAAAGTCTTTTGATTCTAAAACAAATGAACAAATCGGCACATAGATTCGTGGAATATGGATCTGAGCTAGCAGAACCTTATAGTTTTCTCTCTTTATCTAGAATGCCACCATATGTTATAGGGGTCTATAAGATGGATGGGTTAGATATGTCTTATCTCTCTTGGGAGTTAAGTAGCTCTTGTAACCCTTTTTTTCGTTAGTACACATACTTCCTTTTTTTGCATAGAGATACAAACCCTAGAGTTGTGATCCTTTCTGTGGAATACTGAAGCGGTTTTTCTATGTTTTGCGTTATAGTTGTAGGGTTTAGGTCTATCTTGAGTAACAAGTCTATCCGTTTTTGAGAGTTGGAGGCTTCCGTTTGTAATTCCCTTCTATCATTACCCATGAAGGAGAGATGAACAGAAATCCCCCGCTTTTCTAAAAAAAAAAAAGGTTGGTGTCAATTTTTCAAATCATTACGGCCAAATCTAAGTTTGTTTTTCAGACTTGACGAAACAATGCCCAGCCTTATTCTATTACTATCGTGTACCTGTAAACAGACTTTTGCCAACACTTATTTCTTCTTGACGGTTGAGAAATCTCCCTGATCCTTTGGACCTCGGAATGGAGGGCCGCAATTCATCTTGCCACTTCCATTCTGTCTTCTTGTCCTTTTTGCTGATTGGTTATGGCCGTAGCTAGGCTGTTTGATACTTTTGTGTCATTGTCGTATTATCAATGGCCATTGACGATCAAAAATAGGACAAGTCACCGTGTCTGACAGTAGCAACCGATATAGTAAATTCAATTGGTTCTTTCTGACGGTACCAATCGCGCGGTATATATGCAATGCAATTATCTTGGATATCGGCTTGGGGTGATGAGATGTCTAGATAACTTTCGGCTGGTGAGTGAGTGATATCGCGTTTATGCTGCTGCTGAATCACACGTGGCGACGTTGTGGCCGTTATTTTTGCGCACGTGCTCCATTTCCAAGATTAAGTAATGAAATATAGTACACAGGACAGGAGTACACGAGTAGCTACAAAAATTAAGTCATTTACGCCTAGTTTGGCCGCAGACTTCAAAAATGCCGGTGATTAACGTAATAATTGGTATGTGACGTGGCACTCGTAACAACCGTCCCGCAATTGCTGTAAGAGGAATGAAAAACTTTCCCAATCCCGCCAAAAGAGATGGTACTGGAAATGTCTGCAATTTGTTGATTTGCTGTCCTATGCATGCTTCCTCCCCGGACAAATTAACAAGAAAATTGACAAGTCCATGCAGCTCACCTCCTGCGGCCACTGGAAGACGTCTTCTAGCAGACTGTCGGGATTTTAACAACTAAGCGGCCAAACTGGGCCTTAACATTCGCGGCGTGCTGCACGCAGTGGACCAGTGGTCCCCCTTTTCTCTTCCGTGCGGCTCCTTGATGGGACGACCACTGTTAGGATACCCATAATATGTATAAAACTGATTGTGCCTATGACATGAGTGTCTCTGTCATCAGTTATTATAATTTGATCACGTGTATTCCCGGTACAATTTTGTCATCTTTGGTAGAGACAGATAGACCGATTGGATTGATTATTTAAAATCCTAGTAGTCTATGTATAACATCCAAGAAGACGATAGTCGGCTGGCAGCGTCATCAATAGCTTTTGACTATGATAAAGTTTGGATGGGTTAAGCTAAAAGTAAGTGTAGCTAGTATATGTAACAAGGAGAAAATATAGTTTTCGTTATTTGTGCAAATGAGATAGAAATCCTTAGTCTTTGTATTACGTCTAAGAAGACGATAGTTAGCTGGCAACATCATCGTATAAGGACGTGTTAGTTTTAATAGCTTTTGACTATTACAAAATTGACTTTTTTTTTCCAAAACCCCCCCTCAATTATCCCGAAATTCCGCATAACTCCCTTCCTTTTACAAAATCCTAAACAACCCCCTACTGCTCTCTCTCCTCCTCCACTTTTATACCCAAAGGAGACTGCTACCCTCCGTCACCTTTTTCCTGTTTGCCTATCATTATACCGTTGTTCTCCCTTTGTATATATACAACGTATTCATCACATTATCTTGTTAAGACTGCATTAATAAAAGAAAAAGACAAGACTACTCCATTTTTATATTCAAAAGAGGAGATGTATATGCAACTAATCAACCGTATTAGCACAAAGTCCGAACTATAATAATGGAGGGGGATGTCATTGTTTTGTTGCATATACACTTCATAAATTATCCACCACATGCTAAACCTCACTTACAATCTAAATTATTCTTATGGAAAATTACATAATTGTAAAGGGATGTGGGTTCGACTCTAGCTCCTCTCGCAATTGAATTGCCGATAGTGCATACATGAAAATTTTGAGCCCCGCATATGTGTAAGTCAAGCGGTGGGTCTCCATGTTTATGTATATGTATATATAGTGCATAGCAATTTAGTTATGATGCATACATCGCTACATCAAACCCCACATATGTGCATATACATTAAATTTTTATTATTATTTAACTAACTTTGTTTCTTAATTCCGTTGGAATGGAAGTAATAAACTCTATCTGTTTATTTTTTTTTATTGATGTAAAAGAATAGGGTCTGCGTTAATTAGTGAACTCGAACCCAAAAAAATCAACCCGAACTAAACGAAATACAAACAAGAGTTATATAAAATAGAATTAGAATTAACCAAAACTCATACAAACTAATCCGAACAAAATGAAACCCAAGCCAACTCAGGCATGATCAAAATTCATTTGATTATATCAATTGACAACAAATATTAAAAATATAGGTAGCCTAAAACCCAGTCTCGACAAGATCTGACCCTAAGCTAACCTAAAACCCAAATTACTGAGCTGGACAAGACCATCCCTAATCAATTTAAACTTAATTTAACTTCTCAAATCCAAAATCCAAACAGATACCAAAAAACCAATATTTTGAGTCAGGCTTTTCAGATTAGTTTTAGTGACATGCTTAGGCTTGTTTTGGGTATTATTCATTGTAGGGTTGAAACTCTAGAGTGTGGACTTTATCAATCTGGATCAGATTTTGATTATGAAGTTAATATCCAATTCAGAGATAATTGGTTCTATTTTGGAAACCTCATTTATACGTGGATAAATGTGCATCTCAATATATAAAATGAATCACTTATTTTTTTATGCTAATAAAATATAAAATTATAACTAAATATTTTTGAAATATATCATCTCTCCTGTGAGTCCATTATTTCAGTTCGGCATTTGTGCGAATACATTTAATTAGTTGTGAAATATATATGTTGTTTCGAATATAAAAAGGAGGAAATAGGTTTGGCTAGTTCCAAACCACGCAAATGAAAGAGCGGGCTTGTCTTTGAGGTAGGCTTAACAAGTTAATGCGATGCATATCTAATATTTATGCAAAGTCAGATCACGGAATGATGATAGGCAATCAAGAAATAGTGACAAAGGGTAGCAACGTCTTTTGGGTATAGAAGTGGAGGAGGAGAGAGAGAGCCATAGGGGGTTATTTAGGATTTTGTAAAAGGAAGGGGGTTATATGGGATTTCAGGATAAGTGAGGGGGCTTTTGGGGAAAAATCTACAAAATTTCCATCGGTTGAGATTAAAGTAAGTACAGTTAGTGCATGTGACATGAGAGAGAAATTAAGTCAAATATTACTACTTTTAAGGTGGAACACTACCTTTTATATGAAGTGAACATGTGACAAATCCAGATGATGGTATACTCACGTTGAGGTGATTATGGTGATCAAATGCATGTACGTACGCACATCACTACTTATATGCTGGGGCGGACCCAAAAAGGGCGGGCAGGGGCCACACCCCCTTCCAATTTTTTATATTTAAATGTAGTGTATATATATGTACATATACATATGTCTGTAATGTTATAATGATAATATATATATTGTATACCAAATACTAGTTACAAATATGGTCTTGGTGGAATAGTTTGTGACTGCAACCATACCTAAGAGGTCTCAAGTTTAAATCATTGTGTATGCATCACTTATTTTCACAACACATACTGAATGCAGTTGCTATATATATTCTCTTTGACGCAAAAAAAATTGACTTGATGTAGTGGTTAGCATGCTTGTTGTTGTACTTAAGGTCATGAGTTCCAATCCTATATTGAACATTTAACTTTTTTTACCCCCCTCAGCGACCAACTCCTGGTTGCGCCATAGCTTACACGGGTTATGGGAATTGTCTTTCATCTCGGTATGCACAAAAGAACAACTACTAAATAGATTTCAATTAGGATTCTAGTTAATTCTACAACTTTACAAAATCAAATAGAAAAGTATCTCATTGTATTCTTTATAGGTGGATATCCATCTTTTGTACAATTGTGGGATACTTCGTGTGTGTTAAAAATAAGACTCCTTGGACACTTAAGGTTAATCATTCTCTGCACTCACCCCCATGATTAAATCTAATTGATGTATGCTTTGCGCCTTCTTGCCTTGTCGTTGCTTGTGGAGATATCTTCTCATTTACACATCCGCTGAGCCGCGCGGGCGAAGTTGTGTTTCATATTCATATGTACAAGAGCGTGAAACCATACACGCTCGTGATCAAACTGAGTGAAAGAACACGCACATCCGAGCAGGATCAGGGTGTTGATTTTTTAAAGTAAGGCACTACATGACGGGTGAGCTGATATGGGTTTCTAACTCTGATTTATTTTCTATTATCCTGCTTCACTTGATCTTGCGGTTCCTAGTTTGCATATGTTAACTTGACCCGATTAAACATGGCAATAATTATTTTCTCTTTAGGTGCTCCTCTTTTGTATTTGTATGCACACCAATTTATTTTCAACAGTCTTAGAGAAATCAATTATTTTCGTTCTTAACTTGGTTGGCCAAGAATTGGTTTGTCATAAGGTTGAAAATTTTGGTCATGCTTGAGAAATTCAATGACACTAACTGAAAACATTGACATAATCAGATGACAATATGGCTCACCATGGTTGGACTAGTTGACTACTTGGAGCATGACCCCCTCCGTCGTGTGAAATTGGCCCTAAAAATTTTAAATTACTGAGTGGAAGGAGAAGGATCATTTGTTCTGAGAACGTATTCCCATTGCATTATTTAATTTCATGATTGACATATACCATTTTCCTCCTATCGTAACTGCGAAGGTTGTGTGGGAAATTTTAGACAAGATATACATTATTGAGGACCAAGGTCTTAAAAAGTATTCTATGTAAAAATTTTGAAGTTTCTTATGGTTGAGGGGAGACCCACTTAAGAATTGACACATGCATTTCAATTCTTGTGTCATGGTCTTCTAGAAGAGAGTATGAAGTTGCCTAATAAATATATTGTGATGTTAAACATAAAAAAAATGTCTAAGTTATGGAAGGCCTTTGGTCAGGATCTCAAGCACAAGAAGAGAAACTTGCCTCTAAATGATATGATGATTTATGCCTCAATAGAAGAGGAAAACCAAAAAGAGAAAACCAAGATATATGCATGTTGTTGTTTACCCTATAGTTTACCAACGTTAAGAAAGAATATCAAGATAGAAACATATAATTCACAATATCCTAATGTCACAGTCCAAAGAAACAAAATAACAAACCCTGTGGGAGTTATGGGTAGGTGTTCCACTAGAAAAAAGATTGTCCCGCCAAAAATGAAAAGAAAGTCATCTCGACAACAACTGAGGAGCTATTACTAATTCCTCAAACCTCAATTATGGACATTGTTGACACCCTCTTTTTCATTATTCAAGTCAATGATCAAGATCATGTATTCTCTCTAGCTAGTGACAAAATTCATCAGACGTATTGAACAATATTCCATATTTTCTACCTTTTGGCTTATTGGACAATATTCCATATTTTCGACCTTTTTTTTTCATTTCCCTCTTGTCGAGGGTTCTAAGAACATAGATCCTTTCACTAGAACTAAGTGAAATTTTCCCTTTACTTGAGATTTTTTCAAGCCTTTTCCCATAAATTTTGCATTTTGGAATATCTATGCTAAAACCCAAACCCAGTTTGAAATCCAATTGTCTTTTTGTCTCTTCAAAACTCAATATTATTATTTTAGTGGAGAAGATATTCAATTTAAACCCTTATCTTTTCTTAAGAAAGAAAGAGAAAGGGGAAATATTGTCCCTCAAGTTTTCATCTCTCCTCTTATTTTTTTCTAGTTGAATTTTTGTTCCTCAAAGACACAATCTCACAATCAAGTAAAAAAATTGTATCTGCATTTCAATAGAAACTTCTAGAAAGTCAAGAACTCAGATAAGAAATACCTATTCATTTTACTACCCATATACACCCCTATGGAATCTAATCCTCCACCAAGGTGGCCACATGGTGGAATCTCACATTCCTCCAATGGTCTCTTACATGGAACAAAACAATATGTGGGTCCCAAAGGCATGAAACTATGAACTTTGCTTCCTTTTCCTTATGTGATGGTAATTATTTAGCAAAACATATTTCTCAATGATGAAACCTCAAATCTAACCACAAATTATAAATACTCCCACCATATCCACCACTTACAAGGTTCCCTTTCAACTCTCCTGATGCTAGAGAGACATTACCTCATCTTGTAGAAATTTTGTTAACAACTATTTAGAAGTATCACTCTTCTTAAACAACAACTCCTCTACACCAAAAAACTATGAAAGCATGTAAGAGGCATTTGTTCCTATATATTTAGATTGAAATATGCTATTATAAATCCTTAATATTTACTCGAAATCATCAAAGTTTCTTCAACTACTTATCTTATTCATCTTGTTCAACAATTTCCAGTTGTCTGGCTTATTTAACTTGGTCAAACTACACATGCTAAACATGTATTGTTCATGATCAAGTCATACAATTGGCCACTTTCTTTCTTGATCTACTTAAAAATATTGTGTCTCACTCATAGCTGATTACTTTCTCTCTTATGTGTCTTATTCAATACATGTGAATTTGTGCACATTAAGATCATTTAAAACGTACACACCTAGAACAATCTTAGACCAATCACCCAGGATGCATCTCCAAAGAGGGAGATCTAGAGAAGATTGGGATCCCTTAATGAAAACTAGAGTCTTCAAGGATGATGATAGAAAGTGATGTTCATCTTATGTCCTTAAGGACGTGCACACCTTAAACATGTTTTTCTATGTTTTGATTTCTTAATGTATACCCAAAATGAATGCTCTCGAGATTTCAAATTTCAATACCGATTATTGGTGGTGTGAGGGTGCCTAAAACCTTATCCTATTGTGATGAGATTGTAGATCCTAACTTTTGGCTATGCTTTTCACATCTTGTCCGCCATCAAATGGATTAATGTTTTTTTATCCTTTCATGGTTTATCACTGATTAAAATTGTTATTCATTATAACCTTGTGAAATAAGGTTGTTACTTTGAAGTTTCTTATATTTATGTCTTTATTATCTTATAATGATCATCGAGATTAGCCTTTTGTAATTCATGTAGGTAAAAGAGTTCGAACACTCCATTGAGGATCTCTAGACAATCTAATTTGCTTCATTTGTTATCTCAAGTGTCCTTTATTGGTTGGATTGCCCTCTTTTAGGGTTTCCCATACATTTCACTTCCTTTTTCCCCATTTTTAGGGTTTCCTATACCCCCTTCACATTTTACTTTATAGGATTTTGTTTGTTTTCTAGTTCCTTTCCTAGTTTGCTTCCAAAACAAATAGAAGCAAAAAAAATATAATATCAAAAAGAGAGGTTTTCCATCACGTGTAGCATATTTTGTCTCCTTTCAGACCCATAGTTTCCTTTTTACATGCTTTACCTTCACATCAAACCATACAATTCACTAATAGATCACTTGATCTTCTTAAATACATTGCATGTTGCTCAGAATTGACTAATTTCTCTCTAAAGCATCTAAGTTTTAAAATGTGAACTTCTGAATGCTATCATCATTAAATACACATACACCTAGACCAATCTTCATCGAACCATTTTTTCTCTATATATCCCGCATCCTATCTGAATTGTATTATTATTTTTATCCCTTGCTTCTTTTTACATTAATCATTTTTCTTCTTTATGTGTATGGAGCAATGCCAATCAAAATATTATGCTCATCTATAATATGATTCACATGGAAAGTGTAGGTAATGGAAAGATATTATATACCTCAAGTTGATTGCTTGTAGATCATATTTTCATCAAGTCTTTTTTATCTCTTCAAATTTCTTTGTTCTTATAAAGGTTGACCAATAATTAACTACATTATTTTTAGGAATGTTAGAAATAAGTTCAGTGCTAAATGAGTTGCTGCACAATGGAGTTAAAATAGACATTTTGCACTCACAATAATTAGTATATGGATCATTGTGGTCTAGTTGTATCATGGTTGGACTGGCTCCCAGTCTACTTATACTTCTAATACTTTATTTGTCCAAATCGATGTGATAAATATGTATTATACAAACTTTACTTTGAATGATCATTACTCCAATCAAAATTAGTAAATAAATTTCCATGAAACTTAGGGAATATAACGAAAAGATTCAACAAACAAACATCTATTGGATCTTGACAACCCTAATTGATATCTAAGGGTATCGAACAATGTTTTGGATGGTTGGGGTCCATCTATCAACTATTCTTACGTAGTATAGTCCACATTGTACATGCACACCATACAAGATACAACACAAGCATAAATATATCTTACAGAGAAGTCAATATCATCAAGATAGCTCAAAAAATTCTCTTTGATTCTTCTTGGAAATGTATTATTGACTACAAATACATAAGGTATAAATTAATAACAAGGATAGGAAATATTAATATGTCAAATGAGGATTTATCACAATATCATAATATCCCAACAACTACAAAATGCTTGAACAGGCATGGAAGAAAACTTTTTACTGCTAAAGAATTATCCATGATATCGAACCTCATACCATTACCATTCTAAAGGAAATCATATACTTGACGTAAGAAGATATGAGTGACATTTTTTCTTGTTAGGAAATAGTTGGGATTGGTGATTAGGCATGCCCATTATATGGAGTACAAGCTATCTAGGTGGTACAATCAAGTTTCAAGAGAAGTGGAGTTTGATGTGGCGATACAAAAGGATTAAACGCAAGGTATACTATTTCCTTGATATGTTCCTATGACGCATCACGCCACACCAAGCGAGATTACTCAAAACAAAACCACAGAATAAGATTAAACAAACATATTATAGGAAAATACTAAAATTTAAAACTGTTTGCATAAAACTGTCAAACAAAAAGAACCTTTACATACGAGTACTTTCATGCCCCAAAGCACTACTGGTTGTGCCATCAACCTGTTACCAGGGACATATTCCAAAATATATATACATATATCCACTACATCTGTATACAAAAGGGTACACTAGCCAAGCACGTATCGAAAGCACACCCTCAAAAACATCTACAAAATATCCCCAAGGACCCAAGTATACATGGATGACTCTAGGACTCTATCAACAAAAGACATCCAACAACACTCCCAACCTTGTCAGCTACTGCTCTTCTTGATGTTGCTCAACCTCCGTTGCAAGTTCTCTACCTCTACATGCATGATCACCTAAAAAAGATGTGGAAAACCCACGAGGTGAGATTCCAAATCTCAGTGGAAGATATAACTCTCCACCAACTCTATTATTATCAAAGATAAGATAATTAAAGCAATAGTAAAGTTACAACTATAAGAAATAGATAGTCATTATCATGAGCAATTATTGTTGAATTATGAAACATCTTAACAATTTAAAAGGAATATGAAGAACATGTATAATTCCTATCAACAATATTGTATAAAGATTAAGCAAGGCCTCATCCAATGTTTACGTATTTGATCCTATACAAGTATACTACACGATTGATTATGTATTTTATTATGCCCTGAGGATTCGAGTCGTATCACCCAAATCCAAAAGACCACTACTAAGTCAAAATCAATTCCATACCAGGTCTAGTGGAAGAGCCAGAATCCACGACCTTGCCACCTCATGGTCAGTACACGAGTGAAACATGCAGTGACATTACCACTCAAACTACTTCCAGTGACATATAGTCCAACTATGCAAACCTAGCCCGCCTTGGTACAGGTCACGACGCTAGTGAAACTGAGCTACAACTCATAGACACACCCTTCTAGGGTATTGGTCGTAACCAATCCTGTATAACAAACCATTGAGTTATGATCCAAGGTCGCACTCTTCCAGGTATGGCCCGTAGCCAATCCTATGCCACATATTCCTAGACATAAGGGGATATTCATCCTCACCCCTGCATTATTCAAAAATATGCACTCTGTGTTAAACTCATTTCACCATTAAGCAAATATTGACATTGAATGGATCTATGACACAGGGCAAACTACAAGATTAGGTTCCACTTGATTAGTTAGGTCATTTCAGCATCTTTCAGCATCAATCAAGTTACAACTTACAATCTCTAAACAAATTCTGCATAAATAAGGGCATAACACATCAGCAGACATATTTGAGCACATACGGTGTGATCTCATCACATTATCACTTGATATTTTCCAATTAACATATTTCTCATTACATGTATCACATACTTTGGGGTAGCAACCCCTCATCTCATCACTGAGGAAATCATCATCTCATATAAGGCAATAAGCCATCATTAGGTCAACATCATTATAAGGTATGTTATGAAATAAAGTTTACAAGGTTGGATCAACAACCACCCTTAGATTATTTCTCCCATCATCATTATAAGGTATGTTTTGAAATAAAGATTATAGATAACAACACTCCTTATTATTCATACAACCACTTCATTGGGTATCACATCATAACATGTAACCCTATCATCAACATGATGTAACATATCCATCATCACATGGTATCAGTTGAGACTATCATGTAGTATATCGGTTGGCACTTGCCATGGGGTGTCGACTTGTCATCATCACAACATGTCAACTACCACTATGAAAGACACAGGAGATAACCTTACTAAGTGTGTATCAATTTACCACTTCTAGAGAGTGTGACAGTCAACACCATCCAAGGTGTGACGGGCAACACCACTCCAAGGTGTATCGGCCAGCACCACCCAAGGGTGTGACGGGAAACGCCATCCATAACATATCAGACAACACTACCTAAGGGTGTCAGGCATCCAATCCATGTCGGGCAACCCTAGGTATATCGGCTATTAGGGTTAGGGTTAACTAGGCATCACGAGTTAAAGTATATCGGGCATCATCACTCCAAGGTGTGTCAACCTCCCCTCAACCAGGGCGTCACAGTTAGCCCATAAAACAGACCAACGCTACAAGATACACCCATAGGCATGACGGGCTAACATCTTCAAGGCATATCGGTTGAGTAACACCTCGTCTCTATAGGTACTTCAGGAGGATGATGACTAACACTCACCATGCATCTTAGTTTTTCCATCCCATGTTGGGTTAGGTACCACTAGGTTATGACATCCAGCTTCTTAAGATCTACTAACCATATCGATTTAGCAACCACAAGCCAAAATGAGCTAACCTTCTCAACCCATGTCGGCCTAAGCACATCCAAGGCATTACGACTCAGGCATATCCAAGGCATGACGACTTGGGCATATCCAAGGCATGACGATTTGGGTACATAGGATATCAGGTTGTTGCACTACAAGTCATGATGACATATCCTCATAATGTTGCATGTATGAGTGTGGACTTGTTGTCTTAAACCTTAGACAGATCTTTAGAGAACATGTGCCAACAACATTCATGATTATGAACACATGAAGCATAAAGTTGTAGATGGTATGTCAAAAAACTTATATTAATATTACAAAACTGTGAGCATCCACCATGCCCTATATCTCATAACATCATGAACACAACCATCCCTAAGGATACATCCTTAAAGGTTACACAATCATGATCTTATCATCTCACTTCACATCAACCTTAGGTAACAAACATGTCACTAGTCACAACCTATCTAGGGTTCCCGGGCTAGGTGCATCCTTCACCAAAGGTGTCACCTACCCTCATTAAAGGTGTGGCAGGTAGCACTATCCCTCGCCCAAAGGATATCAGGTATGGTCATATCCCTCACCCAAAATGATATCGGTCACCACAAAACCTAGGGCACCAAGCCACACATATCAGTCATAAGCAAAATGTGCACCAATGCATAAGGAGGGTATTGGGCAGACTAGAACCAAAGGTGTGTCATGCAGCCATGAACCAAGAGGATATTGGGCATCCAAGTATAGGAGTGTATCAGACAGATAGGTGCAAGAGTGTATCGGGCAGCACCTCCACTCTATCGGCCAAGGCACCCTATCGCCTAAGCTAGGGTTAGGGTTTCCGTACCGGGAAACCATCAAGACCATGTCGCCCACAACCATAACGCTCAAGGTCAAAACCCTGCCGCCCAACAAGAAACCCCTTGGCTAGCACAACATTGTTCCCAAGGAAATTCTCATACCTCCCAAGGCACACTACTGCCATCCATCAACGAAACCATGGTGCCCAAGGTAGTCTATCATTCAATCTAGGGTTACACTATTTAAGTCTCCATATCGAGCAACACCATATCAGGAAAAAGCATAGCAAAACCATGTCGCCCAGGGCACCAAGAAGGGGTATCTACCAAGCATCATATCGGCCAAGATCATAACACCCAACAACACCCTCTAAGGCAAAGGTCCATATCGGTCAAATGCATATCACACAACAACATCATCTTGGGTAGAGGTTCATATTGGTCAGAAGGGTCAATAGAACACCACTTAGCATATCGCCCAAGACTCATCCCTAGAAGAGGGATATTGGGCAGAACACATCAAAGGGGTATCGTGCAAGGGTTCAAAGACCATGACGGGTTGGTCATCTTCAACCTCAAGACAACCACTAAACCCTAAAAGATCAAGAGAGTTGGCTCACCTCTCAACAACCAAGTGAGAGGGGTTTTGTGCAACTTCCATCACATATTGGGCAGCAAGGTGGGTCATCATCATAACGGCCAACTTACCAACCTCAATTAGGTTAAGACCAACCAAAGGATCACCTATCAAGTCCATGGCAAGAGAGGGGTGTTGCCCAAGCAACTAGAGTGTAGACTCACCTCTCAACAACTAAGTGAGAGGGGCTTTGCCCACACAACTAAAGCTTGAGCTCACTTCTCAAGACCAAGGAAAGAAAGGGGTTTAGCCCCAAGAACACACTACACACACCATGGAATTAGGAAACCCTAGGATCACCTCTCAACAACCAAGAGAGATGGGTTTTGCCCAAGGAACCCTAGTCCAATGGTCCGACCAACAAGGTCCAAGAACATATCTAAGCAACATAACCATGTCACCATATCCAACAAGATCAAGGGCACATATTAGAGAAAAGATATTACCAACAAGATAAGCATGGCCGATCAAGATAGCACATAGACAAGCAACATAAAGAGAAGATAATATAGCTAGGGTAGGAGTTATGTAACCTGCCTTAAGCACACTCCTCTAGCTCCAAAGCACCAAGCTTCAAGATCCATGGAACCACCTTCGACCAACACTAGGAGAGAAGAGAACTCCATAACCACCATGGCCCAAAAGAAAGAGAGAAGAAGAAGGTGCCAAGGAAAGCGAGAGATACTTACTATAAGAGAAGGAAAGGGGTAAGCTAGCAAGGTGTGTCGTCCAAGACACCAGCAGTATCGGCCACCACTTGCTCCACTCTTCTCCTAGCTCGACCACCAAAGGAGGGAAAACAACTAAAGGGACCAAAGAGCCTACCAAGAAAAGGAGGGGTTCATTTATATACTATGGGGTGAAGGGGAAGAGCAAGGCAAGGTGGCACCCACCCTTAGCACACTTGTCCAAGGGTTATGCCACATGATAGCACCCCAAACCACTTGTCCACGACTAGCCACCCACTTAGCAAAGCAACAGACACTTGTCCAAAGATGGTGACACAAATGAGGCTAGGGTGGAGGGTGTGTGTCGCCCAACATGGCAACCTGACACACCATGGCCGACACAGCCCCTTGCCCGACACAACCAACACTCTTGGCCAATACACCAAGGTCCAACCCAATGCAAGCTCCAAAAAGGCTCAAAACAACTCAAAAAAGGCTCAACAAATCCCAAAGCTACTCAAACAAAGTGCCCAACCCATCCTCTCAAACCTGGAGGATGCAATGAGAGAGAAAGATATCTCTCAAGGTGACAAACTTGCACACAAACCCTAAAACTTGAGTCAATTGCAAGTTGCACCTCAACCTCTCAACAAAGTACAAACAGACCCTAATCACAACTCAGGTGATTAGGCAAGCCTCTAAACATAGGGTTTAGGCAAAGCAAATAGGGTAAGCCCAAAATGAAGGTCGGGGTCCTTACAAGCCATAAACCTCTACAAAGGGATTTCGCCCCCGAAATCTGAAGAGAAATGTGAGGGATACTTCCTCCCCATCTCTTCCTCAAGCTCCCATGTGGCTTCCTCAACGCCACGATGATGCCAAAGAACCTTCACAAGCACTAGGTCCTTCTTCTTCATCTTCTTCACTCTTCTATCGAGGATCAAAACTGGACCTTTCTTGTAGGTCACATCTTCATTAAGCTCAACCTCAACTAGATGTATTACTGTCTCTATCCCCAGATGACTGTTCTTCAACATACTAACATGTAACATCGGATTTATCCTCTACAACTCTGGAGGTAGTTCTAACTTGTAAGCTACCTTGCCAACACGTGTTATTACCTGATATGGCCCCATATACCTGGGTGCCAACTTGCCTTTCCGGACAAACCTAAGCACGCTTTTCCATAGTGAGACCTTGAGATACACTTTGTCTCCCACCTGGAATTCTAAAGGTCTTCGGTGATTATCTACATATGACTTTTGTCTATCATGTGCCGCTTTCAACTGTTGATGTATCACTTTGATCTTTTCTGTTGTTTGCTGGACTAACTCAGGACCCAAAAGCTAATACTCACCAAACTCATACCAACATAGAGGAAATCTGCACTTCCTTCCATATAAAGCCTCGTAAGTTACTATGTCGATACTCCGTTGGTAACTATTGTTGTAGGCAGATTCCATTAAACTGAGATGCACATCCCAACTTCCTAGGAACTACAAAGCACAAGCTCGGAGAAGATCTTCCAAATTCTGAATAGTCCTTTCAGACTATCCATCTGTCTATGGGTGTTTAGCGGTACTGAACCTCAACTACGTTCCCAATGCTTTGTGCAGTTGCTCCCAAAAATGACTCGTGAACTGGGGACCTTAGTCGGAGACTATCGTTGCGGGCACACCATGAAAACATACAATCTCATCCACATACACCTGAGCAAGCTTTTCTACTGTATATGTTGTCTTCACGGGTATGAAATGAGAAGACTTCGTCAACCTGTCCACTATCACCCAAATGGAATCATGATTCCTAGCTATTCTTGGCAGACCAACTACGAAATCCATGGTTATATGATCCCATTTCCACTGTGGTATCGGCATGGGTTGCAACGTATATGCCAGCTTCTGATTCTCAGCCTCAACCTGCTGGCATACCACACACTTAGCTACAAACTCGGCCAGGACTCTCTTTGAACTAGGCCACCAATACAGATCTTTTAGATTATGATACATCTTGGTGACACCTGGATGCATAGCATACATTGATGTGTGCCCTTCCTCGAGCACTAACTTCCTCAGATCATCAACATCGGGAAACATCATCCTATTATGGTAACAAACTAGCCCATCCTCGGACTCATGGAAGCCATCACGCTTCTTGCTGCCGAACTCTGATCTGATCAACTGAACTACAATATCTGCCTACTATGCTTCTTTGATCTGTTGTCTCAACGTAGGCTTCACTTGCATCTGTGCCAACAATCTTGCCAACAAGGATATTTCCAACTGTACATTCATATCCCGCAAAGAGACGAACATATCCCGCCTATGGCATATCAAAGAACTAAACTTTGCCTTCTTCGTAGGAAGATAAGAAGACTTCCTACTAAGCACATCAGCTACTATGTTCGCCTTACCAAGATGATACTCGATGGTGCAATCATAATCACTTATCAGCTCAATCCAACGATGTTGTTGCATGTTTAGCTCACTCTATGAGAAGATATACTTCGGGTTCTTATGATCTATAAAGATCTGACACACTTCCTCATAAAGATAGTGTCTCCAAATCTTTAATGCATGGACCACTACTGCCAGCTCCAAATCATGTGTCAGATAACTCTCCTCATGTTTCTTGAGCTGTTGCGAAGCAAAAGAAACCACATGATCTTCCTGCATCAGCACACAGCCTAAGCCTTTCTTGGAAGCATCACAGAAAATGACATAGCCCTTCCCAGGCTCTAGAAACACCAACACTAGAGCACTAGTCAACTTCTCCTTCAAGCTTTGAAAGGATCACTGACAGTGATCATCCCAAAAAAAAGGTACATCCTTCCTGGTCAACTTCGTCAACAGCAACGCAATCACACTGAAGTCCTTTATAAACTTCTGATAGTATCCTGCTAAACCCAGAAAACTATGAACTTCAGTCAACATTTTTGGTTGCTGCCACTCTGAAGCTGACTCCACCTTCTTGGGGTCCACTATGACTCCTTCTGCAGATATCACATGTCCCAAGAAAGTTACTTCCTTCAACCAGAACTCACACTTACTGAACTTGGCATACAACTAATGCTGGCGAAGGAGAGTCAACGCTTGTCGAAGGTGTTGTTCATGTTGTTGACTATCTCGACTATAGATCAAGATGTCATCTATGAATACCACAACAAACTGATCTAGGAATGGACGGAACACCATGCTCATTAGATCCACGAAAGTAGTAGGTCCATTGGTTAGCCCAAACGGCATAACCACAAACTCATAGTGACCATACCTCGTCCTAAAAGCTGACTTTGGTATGTCATCATCTCTAATCCTCAACTGATGGTATCCAGACCATAGATCGATCTTCGAGAACACTGTAGCACCACACAACTGATCAAACATATCGTCTATCCTCGACAAAGGATACTTGTTCTTGATCATAACTTTGTTCAGCTGTCAGTAATCTATGCACAGACGCATCAATCCATCCTTCTTCTTTAAGAATAGAACTGGAGCACCCCACAGTGATGTGCTCGGTCTGATAAAAACTTTATCCAACAACTCTTGTAACTGCTTCTTTAGCTCTGCCATCTCAACTAGATCCATCCTGTACGGTGTCTGAGCAACTGGTTGTGTCCTTGTCACTAGATTGATCTCAAAGTCAATCTCTCGAGGTGGGAGAACACCAGGAAACTCATCGGGAAACACATCCGAGAACTCTCTAACAACAAGCACATCCTCTAGGCTAGAACCTTCTGTCTTGGTATCCACAACATGAGCCAAAAACACTCTACAACCTTACCGCAACAACTTTTCTACCACCATATCTGATACCAAACATGTTGGAAGAATCTTCCTATCTCCCTGGAAGATCCATTTCTTACCATCATCAGCAAACACCACTTGCTTGGAACCACAGTCCAACACAACCTTATACCTCGCTAGGGTATCTGTCCCAAGGATCACATCAAATCTATGCATATCAAGTGGTATAAGATCCATTTGTATGTTGTGTCTCGAAAAGGATAGGACACAAGATGGACACACCTATCGAAGCATTGAGGAACCATTAAGGGGTTTCTAACAACAAGCTATCTTTCTTACAACTAATAGGTAAAAGACAGCTATCGAGCATACTACGAGAGATAAAAGAGTGTGTAGCACCCGGGTCAACCAAAATAGATACAAAGCAAGAAGAAGAAAAATCAGAATGAAATAACTCCATCTGACCTGCCACCACTTGCGGGTTGACTATCGCCTCCAGCTGACTCATAGCATAGAATCAAGCCATTGCTTTCTATCCTCGTCCTCTACTTCCTTGAGAAGACGATCTAGCTTGTGACGCTTGGTCGTGCCCTCGCCCTCTAGTGCCACTATACTGCTGTCTATATGATCCTTGTCATTTCTACCTCGGCTGTTGCGTCACTTTGACATCTTTCCTTGATCAATTCGACTTCAAATGCCCTGTCTATCCACAGAGATAGAATGACATGTCCTCTAACTGCGGCCTAGATGGCCCTGTTACTACTACTGAAGTTGTGTAAGCTTTGGAGGGTGAATAACCACACCCTATTCCTTTACTTGGTGACCACTATGATGGTGCACCAGAACCTTGCCTCACAGAAGGTGCAGAAAACCTCAGCTTCTTATGGTTGTCAAACCTCTATTTCTAAAACTGAGCATGCCTTTTATTGGTCATAGCCTCTCTCTTCTCTCGGACTGACTGTTCAATCCTTCAAACTGACTCCACAAACGTGGCAAACCGCTCACAGTTTTCCAAAGCAGCAGCACGTGTCGACAGCTCAGCACTCAAACCTTTTTCAAAACGTCTGATCCTCTCATCATCTGTTGCCGTCATGTGAGGAAAAAACCTCAGCAGATCCATAAACTTGGCTTCATACTTGGTGATGCTCAGAGATCCTTGGCGCAAATGCTCAAATTGATTGATCTTCTCATCCAGATACGTCTTCAGGAAGTATCTACTCACGAACTCCTGCCGGAAGACATCCCAATAGATCACCTCACCGAGTTGCTTCTCCTCCTTGATGGCCCACCAGTGGCCAACACTACCTTTCAAAAGGTAAACAATGTGTTTGAATTTGTCTACTTAGGGGATGTCAAGGATCTGAAAGGCCTTTTCAAGACCTGTCAGCCACAGATCTGCATCCGCTAGATTAGCCGTTCCAGCATAATCTGAAGCTCCGACTCGGCGAAGCCGCTCGAAGGTCTTGCCAATATCCAAAGATTCACCATAGGGAGCCTGTGCTCTTGGCGGAGGCACTGGTAATCTACCCACCATGTGATTCATCGTAGACATTACCTATCCCATGAGGTGCTGGTAGATAGGGTTCTCAAGAATGTCTGGGTCAATCTGGGGGACCTCAGGCACCCAATCTTCATGTGCCTGCAAACTAGCTCCATGAACAGATGCAGCATCACTGCTCTCAGCAGCATGTTCTTCATGTTTCCCAGACATCATTAAGCTTTATCTTCTACTGGGGACAGAAGTTATTGTAAGAAAATCTGGAAAACTCATAAGAACAGACACAAAACCTAGTCCTAGATCCCTATAGACTCAGCGAGCCTAGAGATCTGATACCAAAACTTATTGTGACATCCCGCTATCACACAGACAACAAAATGCCACGTGAAATCGTTCAGAACTTCCATAAACCACATATTACCAAAAATAGGGGTTAATTAAAACCAATTGCAGAAAGAAGACAATAAATAAACTGTTGAATCCAGATCCTCATCCTGTAAGGAAACATGTTATATAACATACATAAACCTTGATACGTGTTCACATCTTATAGGAACTAGCTATTACATAGGCACAAAGAGTTCATCACCTGTTTATATACATAACAGGCCATACCAGACCGACAGTAGGATGAATAAGCTACATCAGCTATACATTATGAAACGTCGTCAAAACACCTCCAAGGACCTGAGTGTACATGTATGACTCTAGAACTCCACTACAAAAAAAACCAAAACAACAACATATCCATCTCTTTCCTCCTACTATTCTTCTTACTGCACAACCACAACCTCACGACCACCACCACGTCTAGCACGATCACCTATAAAGGTTGTAAACTACTGGGGTGAGACACACAGTCCCAGCGAGAAACATAACTCCCCGCCGAACTATAAAACTTCGGAAAGCTAGAACAAGTAAAGAAGATAACTATTATAAGCAGTTCATATGTACAACATACTGAGTAGAACATAACTTTATTGACAATCTTACCAAGATATCCAAGAGGCATATAACCAGATATTCTTTATGGAACATGATTGACAAGACAAGCTTTATAAGAACTTATCACAAGATATGAGGAATGTACAAATAACTGCAAGATATAACTAGGGCAACTATACAAGCAAGTCCTCAACCAATGTTATGTGTTTTGCCTTAAGTAATACATACTATATGGCTATATTATAATTTTATTATGCACTGAGGAAGTCATCCCACTCAAATCCAACCTTCTACTGTGAAGCCCAAAACTGGTGTCATACAAGGCCAATGGGAGAGCTGGACTCCATGACCTCACCTCCTCGTGGTCAGTGCATGATATCCAAAGCAAGACCACATTCTCTTGCTTAGGTGGCCCTAGCCACAGGGTCAGCTCCGCAGGCTACCCTTTCCTCTAGCTCGTCTTAGTACATGTCACGACGCTAGTATATCATGAGCCATGGGCCTATCCACCATGCTCCTGAGTCATGAATGCATTCATGCTCCATCATACTGAGCCATGGGATTGTTCACCATGCTCTTATACACATCTTGAGTCCACAACCGCAGTTGCACTCTAATCCTCCTATTTTCAGCTAGGAGAAACCCCACATATTCAACAATATGCGCTCTAGGTAATCCCGCAGGATAACCTATTTCACCATCACCAGCTACTGACGATGATGGATCTATGTCCAGGGAAAACTACATGAAATGTTCCACTGTCATTAATTAGTATATTTTAGGTGAATTATTGAGGCAACTAGGTTATAAAACATAAACAACATTGTGTCACACTATAACTTCCATGATCATATTGCCATGGGATCTCAATCCCTCATCACATAATGCCACTGCCTCTCAAGGCTTCATCATCATACATCATCATCATGGGATAACAATCCCTCATGTCATCATCAGATGTTAACACCTCAAATAGGCACTCAACCTTTATTAGGTTACCAGATCTTTCTCATCATACTGGTGATACATGTTATCTCATCAACAAGGAGTATCATTATTCAGTGTTATACAAAACACATACACCTCATAGCTCTTACTTGGCTATTAATTCAATTGATAACACCTGCATGGTTAGTATGTACATTAAGATAGATAACTGGATCACCAAACACAAATCTTTAGAGAACATGTGCCAACAATATTCATGATTATGAACACATGAAGCATAAAGTTGTAGATGGTATGTCAAACAACTTATATTAATATTACAAAACCATGAGCATCCACCATGCCCTATATCTCATAACATCATGAACACAACCATCACTAAGGATACATCCTTAAAGGATACACAACCATGATCTTATCATCTCACTTCACATCAACCTTAGGCAACAAACATGTCACTGGTCACAACCTATCTAGGGTTCCCGGGCTAGGCGCATCCTTCACCAAAGGTGTTGCCTACCCTCACTAAAGGTGTGGCGGGTAGCAATATCCATCGCCCAAAGGATATCGGGTAGGGTCATATCCCTCAACCAAAACGCTATCGGTCACCACAAAACCTACGGTGCCAAGCCACACATATCGGCCACAAGAAAAATGTGCACCCATGCACAAGGAGGGTATCAGGCAGACTAGAACCAAAGGTGTGTCATGCAGCCATGAACCAAGAGGATATTGGGCATCCAGGTAGAGGAGTGTATCGGGCAGACAGGTGCAAGAGTGTATTGGGTAGCACCTCCACTCTATCGACCAAGGCACCCTATCACCTAAGCTAGGGTTAGGGTTTCCATACCGAGCAACCATCAAGACTGTGTCGCCCACAACTATAACGCCCAAGGTTAAAACCCTGCCGCCCAACAAGCAACCCCTTGGCTAGCACAACATGGTGCCCAAGGAAACTCTCATACCGCCCAAGGCACACTACTGCCATCCATCAACGACACCATGGCGCCCAAGGTAGTCTATCGTTCAAGCTAGGGTTACACTATTTAAGTCTCCATATCGAGCAACACCATATCAGGCAAAAGCATAGCCAAACCATGTCGCCCAGGGCACCAAGAAGGGGTATCTACCAAGAATCATATCGGCCAAGATCATAATACCCAACAACACCCTCTAAGGCAAAGGACCATATCGGTCAAAGACATATCACCCAACAACATCATCTTGGGTAGAGGTTCATATTGGTCAGAAGGGTCAACAGAACACCACTTAGCATATCTCCCAAGATTCATCCCTAGAAGAGGGATATCAGGTAGAACACATCAAAGGGGTATCTTGCAAGGGTTCAAAGACCATGACGGGTTGGTCGTCTTCAACCTCAAGACAACCACTAAACCCTAAAAGATCAAGAGATTTGGCTCACCTCTCAACAACCAAGTGAGAGCGGTTTTGTGCAACTTCCATCACATATCGGGAAGCAAGGTGGGTCATCATCATAACGGCCAACCCACCAACCTCAACTAGGTCAAGATCAACCAAAGGATCACCTCTCAACTCCATGGCAAGAGAGGGGTGTTGCCCAAGAAACTAGAGTGTAGACTCACCTCTCAACAACTAAGTGAGAGGGGTTTTTCCCACATAACTAAAGCTTGAGCTCACTTCTCAAGACCAAGGAAAGAAAGGAGTTTTACCCCCAAGAACACACTACACACACCATGGAGTTAGGAAACCCTAGGCTCACCTCTCAACAACAAAGAGAGAGGGGTTTTGCCTAAGGAACCCTAGTCCAATGGTTCGGCCAACAAGGTCCAAGAACATATCTAAGCAACATAGCCATGTCACCATATCCATAAAGATCAAGGGCACACATTAGAGAAAAGATATTATGAATAAGATAAGCATGGACGATCAAGATAGCACATAGACAAGAAACATAAAAGAGAAGATAATATAGCTAGGGTAGGAGTTATGTAACCCTCCTTAAGCACACTCCTCTAGCTCCAAAGCTCCAAGCACCAAGCTTCAAGCTCCAAGGCACCACCTTCGGCCAACACTAGGAGAGAAGAGAACTCCATAACCACCATGGCTGATAAGAAAGAGAGAAGAAGAAGGTGCCAAGGAAAGGGAGAGATACTTACCATAAGAGAAGGAAAGGGGTAAGATAGCAAGGTGTGTCGCCCAAGACACCAGTAGTATTGGCCACCACTTGCTCCACTCTTCTCCTAGCTCAACCACCAAAGGAAGGAAAACAACTAAAGGGACCAAAGAGCCTAGAAAGAAAAGGAGGGGTTCATTTATATACTATGGGGTAAAGGGGAAGAGCAAGGAAAGGTGGTACCTTCCCCTAGTACACTTGTCCAAGGGTTATGCCACATGCTAGCACCCCAAACCAATTGTCCACGACTAGACACCCACTTAGCAAAGTAACAACCACTTGTCCAAAGATGGTGACACAAATGAGGCTAGGGTGGAGGGTGTGTGTCGCCCAACATGGCAACTCGACACACCATGGCCGACACAGCCCCTTGCCCGACACACCCCATTGCCCGACACAACAACACTCTCTGCTGATACACCAAGGTCCAACCCAATGCAAGCTCCAACAAGGCTCAACACAACTCAAACAAGGCTCAACAAAGCCCAAAGCTACTCAAACAAAGAGCCCAACCCATCCTCTCAACCCTGGAGGATGCAAGGAGAGAGAAAGATATCTCTCAAGGTGAAAAATTTGCACACAAACCCTAAAACTTGAGTCAATTGCAAGTTGCACCTCAACCTCTCAACAAAGCACAAACAAACCATAATCACAACTCAGGTGATTAGGCAAGCCTCTAAACATAGGGTTTAGGAAAAGTAAACAGGGTAAGCCCAAAACTAAGGTCAAGGTCCTTACCCCATCTCTCTCTCTCCTCTAGATGGTACCAAGAGAGAGAGAAGGAACACTCAAGAGGTGGAAATCTTGCACATCAACCCTTACTCTGGGTGAATTGCAATTTTCACTAAAACTTCACCACAAAACACAAGCATCCTCCAAACAAGATCAAACAAGAAACTTCAAGCTTCAACATTCCCTAATTATATCTCAGATGATTAGAGCAAGGTGCTAAGCAACATACTTAGGCAAAACAAACATGGTTATCCCATAACATGGGTTAGGGCCCTTACAAGCCATAAACCCCTAATAGATATTTCACCCCCAAAATCCTAAGAGAAAAGAGAGGGGCACTTCCTCCTCATCTCTTCCTCAAGCTCCTACATGGCTTCCTCAACACCATGATGATGCCAAAGAACCTTCACAAAGACAAGGTCCTTCTTCTTCAGCTTCTTCACTCTCCAGTCAAGGATCAACATTGGGCCTTCCACATAGGTCATATCCTCATCCAGCTCCACCTCCATATGCTGCAACACTAACTCTGTAGCTGGATGACACTTCCTCAACATACTCACATGAAACACTAGGTGCAATCTGTGAAGCTCAGGTGGCAACTCCAACTTGTAGGCTACCTTTTTAACATGTTCCACTACTAGGTAAGGTCCCATAAACTTGGGAGCCAACTTACCCTTATTTCTAAATCTCAAGATACCTTTTCAAGGAGAGACTCTCAAATATACCTTGTCTCTTACTTGGAACTCTAAGGGTCTTTGACAGTTATTTGCATAAAACTTCTGCCTGTCTTGTGCTCCCTTCAACTATTGTTGGATTACTTAGATCTTTTCTATTTTCTGCTGCACAAGCTCAGTTGCAAGAAGCTAATACTCACCTGTCTTGTACCAACACAATGACAATCTTCAACGCCTCCCATACACACCTCATAAGGTGCCATGTCAATGCTACTCTGATATCTATTGTTGTAGGAGAACTCTATTAAACTTAGATGTATATCCCAACTTCTTAAAACTAAAGAACACAAGCCCTCAGCAGATCCTCCAAAGACTGAATGGTCCTCTCAGATCGACCATCTGTCTTTGGGTGAAAAGCAGTGCTAAACTTCAACTGTAGACCCAAAGCTGTGTGCAGTCGCTTTCAAAAGCAAATTGTGAATTGGGGACCCCTATTAGACACGATAGTAGCTGGAACACCATGCAAACACACTATCTCATCCACATAGATTTGAAAAAGCTTCTCTGATGTGAACATCGTCTTCATGGGAAGGAAATGCACTGACTTGGTCAATCTATCAACAATCACCCAGATGGAATCATGACCTTTGGCTATCTTAGGCATACCAACCACAAAGTCCATAGTCACATTATCCCACTTCCACTGCGGTATAGACAACGGTTGCAACGTCCCTATAGGCTTTTGATGTTCTTCTTTAACATATTGACATACAACACATCTTACAACAAACTTATCCACATCCTTCTTCAAGCATGGCCACAAATACATATCCTTCAGGTTATGATACATCTTGTGCTATCTGGGTGCATAGCATACATGGATGAATGAGCCTCTTCCAACACCATCCTCCTTAGTTCATTAGCATCAGGAACCACTATCCTACCATGGTAACAAACTGTCCCATCATATGACTTGTGGAAACCACCACGCTTATCACTATCAAACTCTGATCTAATCTACTGTATCACGGTGTCAATCTGTTGTGCCTCTTTGATCTACTATTTTAGCGTAGGCTTCACCTATAGATGTTCCAACAATCCTACTAGTAAGGAAACTTCCAACTTAACATTCATCTAACGCAAGGAGGCCAACATGTCTCACTTTTGGTACATCAAAGAACTCAACTGGGCTTTATCCATAGGTGAAGATGAAGAATTCTTTCTCAACACATCTTCCATGACATTCACCTTCCCTGGATGATAATCAATCATGCAGTCGTAGTCTTTGATCAACTCCATACAACGGCGATGCCTCATATTCAACTCCTATTATGCAAAGATATATTTCAGGTTTCTGTGATCTGTGAAGATCTGACACTTCTCCCCATACAAGTAGTGCCTCCAGATCTTCAAATCATGGACTACTACTGCTAACTCCAGATCATGGGTCGGGTAATTCTCCTCGTACTTCTTAAGCTGTCAGGAAGCCAAAGAAACCACTTGCTTGTCCTACATTAGCACACAACCCAAACCATTCCTGGATGCATCACAAAAGACTATGTTTTCTTTTCCTTGCTCAGGAAAGACCAGAACTGATGCACTTGTCAACTTCTCCTTCAACGCCTGAAAAGCACATTGACATCTGTCGTCCCAAACAAATGGCACATCCTTCCTCAATGACTTAGTTAGGGGTAAGGCGATAGCGCTGAAGTCCTTGATGAACCTCATGTAATAGCCTGCCAAATCTAGAAAACTACACACTTCTATTAGAGTCTTAGGCTGCTCCCATTATGTCACATACTCCACTTTCTTAGGATCCACACCTACTCCTTCAGTAGATATAACATGCCCCAAGAAAGCTACATGCTTCAACCAAAACTCGCACTTGCTAAACTTAGCATAAAGTTGTGCTATCTCAGCACATTCAATGCTTGACGAAGATGTTGTTCATGTTGTTGACTATCACGACTATATATCAAGATGTCATCTATGAAGACCACCACAAACTGATCAAAAAATGGACAAAACACTCTGTTCATAATATCCATGAATGTTGTTGGGGCATTGGTCAACCCAAACAACATAACCACAAACTCATAGCGACCATACCTCATCCTATAGGACGACTTGGGTATGGCATCCTTCTTGATCCTCAACTGGTGATATCCTAACCTCAGGTCTATCTTTGATAACATTGTCACGCTACACAACTAATCAAATAGGTCATCTATCATCGAGAAGGGACACTTATTCTTTATCATCACTTTTTTCAACTATTTGTAGTATATCCACAATATCATAGACCCATCTTTCTTCTTTACGAACAACACTGAAGCACCCCATGGTGACGTACTTGGCCTAATGAAACCTTTGTCAAGTAGTTCTTAAAACTATCTCTTCAACCCTGCCATCTCTGTTCGAGCAATCCGATATGGTGTCTTAACTATCGATTGCATATTGGGAACCATATTGATCTAAAAATCAATCTCTCAGGATGGGGGAACACCTAGAAGCTCCTCAAGAAACACATCCTCAAACTCTCTAACAAATGACACCTCATATATACTAGGAATCCTCACCTTAGTATCCATCACATGTGCCAAAAACATCTCACAGCCTTGTCTCAAAAGCTTCCTTGCCACCAAGGTTGATACCAAACACATCAGAAGAATCTTCCTATCTCCTTGGAAGATCCACATCTCACTACCATCTATAAACGTTTCCTGCTTGGAACTACAATCCAAGACCACTCTATACTTTGCCAAGATATCCATTCCAAGTATTACATAAAATCCATTCATATCAAGTGGTATGAGATCCACTTCAATGTGGTGTCTTGAAAAGAAGAGGACATAGGAAGGACACACATCCTGCAACACTACAGAACTGACTAACAGAGTTTCTAACAACAAACTATTCTTCTTACGACTGACTGGAAAAAGACAAATGTTAAGCACTTCACAAGCGATAAAAGAGTGTGTTACATCTGGGTCAACCAAGATAGATATAAAGCAAGAAGAAGACAAATCAGAATGAAATAACTCCATTTGACATGTCACCACTTGTGGGTTGACCACCTCTTTCGGCTAACTCATGGCATAGAATCTATTCATTTCTTGTTGTTGTCCCCATCCCCTGATTCCTTGAGCAGACGATCCGACCTATGATGCTTGGCCACATCCTCATCCTCCTATGCCGCTATTGTGTTGTCTCTGTGAGCCCTACTGGCTCTGCCTCGGTTGCTGGATCACCTCATCATCCCTCACTAGACAATCTCGCCTTAGATGTCCCATCTTCCCAAACTTGTAGCAGGCCCAGTTCTCACACTTTGGCCAAGATGGCTCTATCACTGATGTTGAATCAACACTCTGGGCTCCTCCAGACAGAAAACTACGACCTCTTCCCTTACTTGGTGACCACTGTGTTGAACCACTGAACCTCTACGATACTAGCAGTGTAGAAAACCTCGACTTCTTAAAGCCTCCTGACAACTGCCCTTGGGACTGCGCATACCTCTTCTTGGCATTTGCCTCTAGTTTGTCCTTCACCTACCATTCTATCCTTCAAATAGACTCCACAAACACGACAAACCTCTCTTGATTCTCCAAAGCAACCACCGGGGTAGACAACTCAACATTCAACCCCTTCTTGAAACGACAAATCCACTCGTCTTCTGTAGCAGACATGTGAGGACATAACCTCAACAACTCCATAAACCTTGTTTCGTACTCATTGATTGTCATGGATCCCTGTCGAATCCTCTCAAAATGGCTGATCTTCTCATCAAGGAACGCCTGAGGAAAGTACCAACTAACGAACTCACATCGGAACTCCTCCCAAATGATCACAACACCCAGTCTCTTCTCCTCCTCTATGGTCCACCAATGGCCAACAGAAGGTTCACTGCATGCTTCACCTTATCCTCTTCAGGGATACTCAAGATCGTAAGGATTTCTCAAGCTTGATAAGCCACATATATGCATATGTCGAATCAGCTGTCCCAACATACTCCACTGCTCCAACACGACAAAGCCCCTCAAAAGTCTTCCCAGTACCCAAAGATTCAATATGGGGAACTGGTGCCTTAGGCTAAGGTGCAAGCATCCAATCCGTCATATGAGTCATAGTAGCCATAAACTGCCCAAAAAGAGACTGGAAGGTAGGATTTTCAATCATGGCTGGATCAAACTGGGGGACTTTAGGCACCCAATTTTTTCATACATGGTTCCTTACACCACCATTTGGTGCAACAACACTGCTCTCGGTAGCATGTTATTTGTGGTCTCCAGACATATTTAAGCTTTCTCTTCTTCTTATGCATAAAGAAAAGTCACTATAAGAGAGACTGGATGACACTAGAATAGACACAAACCCTAGTCCTAGGTCCCTATAGACTCAATAAACCTAAAGCTCTGATACCAAGCTATATTGTGACACCCCGTGCCACACCAAATAAGATTACTCAAAACAAACCACAGAAAAAGATTAAACAAACATATTACAAGAAAAATATAGAAAATAAAAACCATTTTCATAGAACTGTCAAACAACAAGAACCTTTACATATGAGTATTTTCATGACTTAAAGCACTACTGGTTGTGCCATCAACCTATTACCAGGGAACATGTTCCGAAACATATATGCATATGTCCACTACATCTATATACAAAAGGGCACACAAGACAAGCACGTATCGAAAGAACGTCCACAAAAACATCTATAAAACATCCCCAAGGACCCGAGTGTACAAGGACGACTGTAGGAATCTATCAACAAAAGACATCCAGTAGCACTTCCAACCTTATCAGCTATTGCTCTTCTTGCTGTTGCTCAACCTCCGTTGCACGTTCTCTACCTCTGCGTGCACGAGCACCTAAAAAGGATGTGGGAAACCCACATGGTGAGATTCCAAATCTCAACAGGAGATATAACTCTCCACCAACTCTATTATTATCACAGATAAGATAATTAAAGCAGTAGTAAAGTTACAACTATAAGAAATAAATAATCATTATCAACAGAATGAGCAGTTACTGTTGAATTATGAAACATCTTAACAATTTAAAAGGGGTATGAAGAACATGTATAATTCCTATCAACAATATTGTATAAAGATCAAGCAAGGCCTCATCCAATGTTTCTATGTTTGATCATATACAAGTATAGTACATGATTGATTACATATTTTATTATGTCCCGAGGATTTGAGTCGTACCACCCAAATCCAACCGACCACTGCTAAGTCGAAATTGATGCCATACCAAGTCTAGTGGAAGAGCCGGAATCCATGACCTCACCACCTTGTGGTCTGTACATGACTTCCAGTGACATATAGTCTAGCTGTGCAAGCCTAGCCCGCCTTGGTACAGGTCACGACGCTAGTGAAACTGAGCTACAGCTCACAGGCGCACCATTCTAGGGTATGGCCTGCAACCAATCTTGTGTCACAAATCACTAAGCTACAGTCCAAGGCCACACTCTTCCATGTATTATGTGTAGCCAATCATATGTCACATATTCCTGGATGTGAGGGGATATTTTTCCTCACCCTCACATATTCGAAAATATGCACTTTGAGTTAAACTCATTTCATCATTCAACAAATACTGACACTGAACAGATCTATGGCATAGGGCAAACTACAAGATTAGGTTCCACTTGTTTAATTAGGTCATTTCAACATTTTTCAGCATCAATCAAGTTAAAACATACAACCTCTAAAAAATTATGGATAAATAAGGGCACAACACATCACCAGACATATTTGAGCACATAGGGTGTGATCTCATCACATTATCACTTGATATTTGACAATCACCATATCCCTCATTACATGTATCACATACTTTAGGGTGACAACCCCTCATCTCATCATTAAGGAAATCATCATCTCATATAAGGAAATAAGCCATAATTATGTCATAAGACCATTTACCTCCTATTTCAAGGATATCAACAACACTTATTCCTCACAAGGCCCATTCAAACATATCATAAGCAACATAGATCATACATGGCTATGCTTATCAATTGGTGTTACCTACATGGTTAGAGACTTGTAACAAGGTGAACAATACTTCATCAACACTACCATCTCATATGATTCATGTCATTCACATTACATCTTTAGAGTTAGGATTTCTCTTTAATCAATTAGGGTTACAAGGTTGGATCAACAACCACCCTTATATTATTGCTCCCATCATCATTATAAGGTATGTTATGAATAAAGATTATAGAGAACAACACTCCTTATTATTCACACAACCACTTCATAGGGTGCCACATCATAATATATAACCCTATCATCAACATGATGTAACATAGCCATCATCACATGGTACCAGTTGAGACTATCATGTAGTATACTGGTTGGCACTTGCCATGGGGTGTCAACTTGTCATCATCACAACATGTCAACTACCACTATTAAGGCATAAGAGATAACCTTACTAAGAGTGTATCAATTTACCACTTTTGGAGAGTGTCACGATCAACACCATCCAAGGTGTGACGGGCAACACCACTCCATGGTGTATCGTCCAGCACCACCCAAGGGTGTGACAGGCAACACCATCCATAAAATATCAGCCAACACCACCTAAGGGTGTTGGGTATCCAAGCCATGTCGGGAAACCCTAGGTATATCGATTATCAGGGTTAGTTTTAACTAGGCATCACGAGTTAAGGTGTATCGGGCATCATCACTCCAAGGTGTGTCAACCTCCCCTCAACCAAGATGTCACAGCTAGCCCTCAAAATAGACCAACTCCACAAGATACACACTACAAAAATTGGGCTATTATTCAAGTACATTTATGAGGAACCAAGAACCATGAATACTAAATCCTATTTGTGAGGACTCACCCCTCAAATACAAGAGTGAACCCCTCAAGCATGTTTTTAACATAAATAGATATTTTTTAGGGGCACTAATCCCTCACAACTTCATTATTCACTCTTAATGTTGTGAAAAATAGCTTTTCACGAATTTCCCACCATCATGTAATACATTTCCCTCCATGCCCAATGTTTATTTTGGCTATCCAAATAACAAAACCGAAACTTCCATGTGCACACCCTATTTCATCGCACCCTCTGTGTCCCCCACTCCTCATGCCGCTCTGCACTACTGTCGAGATATGTCTACAATGTTGAGGGCTGTCAAGGGTGCTGCCGTCAAGATACTCCAGTGGCGTTGAGGGTTGAAGTTGCATCACTGGAGCCTGTTTCCTCTGCCAAGGTATTGTGTTAGGGCCTTTGTCTTCCTCCTTCAACAACCTTCTCTCTACTTGGATGGAACACTCATCGGATCACTGGCTTCCACCTGGTAACTACCCACTTTTGTCTTTCTCCTTCAAAATCGTTCTTCCCGGAGAAGTGAATAGAACAATCATTACCTTGATTCGAAATCGTTCTTCCCCTTGTTTTGGTGTATATCAATTTATACATGATCAATTATCAAATTCTGATTAATGGCATACCTTCTAGGTAACTAAGGCAATGAGACATTGGTTCACTAACTGAGTCTGGTTGGTAGTGTTTATGCTGAAGGAAATCATCTGTGTCTAGTTCGTTCATTAAAGAATTCATTGATATAGAAACAAAAGAATTTCCTAGAAGACCCCTATATTGTTGTAGATTTTGAATTGTTGTAGACAATCAATTCCGTAATAATCTTGTTTTGAGTAATTATAGTGTTGTGTAGTTGCCATGTTATCTGCCTTGGTCCAACCATCCCGCATGTCTGGAATATCTGTGAAGTCCATTGATGGTGTGGTATCATCCACAGTAGGGAAATGATAGTACTTCCAATGGCCATGGAATTGTCGTCATCCCTGAACATAGTAATAGGAGAAAGAGCACCTCTAGTCCTACTACTTCTATGACTAATTTTGACTCTTCATCATCCAAACATATGTCTGTTATCCATCCCATGATTACTCATGCTAAAGTTGGCATTAATAAACCCAATCCTAAATACTCTCTACTTACAAGCACCACTTCTCTTCTAAATAAGACTGTTAAAACTTCTCTACATGAACCTCCTTCAAAAACTAGTCATAGATTCTACAATTTCTCCATCAATTAAACAAATGCATACTACTTAAAAATGGCATACCACGATCAATGAAAAAGGCAAGGAGGAATATGTTCACTTGATTTACAACCTCATGTAAGAATTATCCTTCAGACCACACTCTGTCTAGGACCACAAAATCTCTAGATCCTAGAAAAGTATCCTTACCAGGAAAGTGTATGTTTTTGAATCAATTAGGCTGTTATACCACCATAAGCGATAACAAGGGCTTAGGGGACGTCCAAGATAGACAATAACAATTCATGTTGATGCACTAGCAGGAGGTCACAATGTACAACTAGCACATATAATGCAGTTATCATTGGTGATTATGAGATAGAACAAACTCCCAAACACAAGGTCAAACTGTGAGACAGGAACTCAACCATTTCCGGACACTAATATACATATTCCCATAGATCCTTTATTAAAAATATTATTCCACAATAAATAAGCATATAATAATGTATTCTTAGAAGAATCAGTAAAAATGAAGCCTAGTCATAAAACCAACAACACAATAAGAAACAAAAAAGGAATTTTGGCTTGCAGTAGACTTGGCAATAACAAATTACTAGGGAACCTCCAACGCAATTTTAACTTCAAGGAGAAATAACATACTTTTTGAAAGAAAAACTTGACCAGGTTGGCATTCAATTTGATGATGGCCTGACAATTTGGAATCCTAATTAACGGTTTATTTTTCAAAAGCATGATGCATTTCCATCTTATATATATATATATATATATATACAAGTGTATCCACAAAAAAGCTTAGGAATGTAAATCTGGAATATATGCTACTACCTGCTTCATGTTGAATGACATTGCCATTATTTATTTCAAACTTTGAATGAAAATAATTGGGGTGTTTCAAAATTGACTAGCATGATTGTTTTCATGGTATAGAACAGAATGTTCAGTCTCCCTTTAATTTGTATACATACAAGTAATAGATCTTAATCAGATGTTTAATTCATGCAACCATTTCTAGAAAACTAGAGTTTGTGGCCCATTTGTAGGATTTTGGCTATTCACTTGGAAGCATGGTATGGGACAAAAAATCCTCTATTGTTGAGAGATGTAATGGTATTTTTTGTCTCCTTTGGCTGACTCAGGCTTGGTAGAATCTTGTGTTGTGGTCTCTATTTTGCATCCAATGGATGTATGCCTTCTGCTTCCAGTCCTCCTCCTCTTTAGTAATAATTTTCTGTAGGTCCATTTGCATGATCATGCTGATTTTATCAGTGATAGAATCAAACTGTTCAGAAATCATCCTCCTAGAGTTGTGTGATATTCTGGGTGAGTCTCTTTTTATTTCTATGCTTTGCTTCACAACCTCCTATTCCCATCTCCTCATAAGCTCTTTGGTGGTGTTAAGGGCTCCGTAGAAATCTATGTTACTCATCCATTTAGATTCCAGCATATGTCAAAATGAATCCTCCTCCTTCCATGATGCCTTCGTAAGGAACCTAGCAGGTCTCCTTCTCTATAAACCATACACAGAAGTAAAGGCAGTGGTTAGACGACAACCTTGGTAGATGTTCGACCACCAGCTCTGGGAAGGATCTAATGAATTTCTCATTAGTAGTAGCTCTATCTAGTCTCTCTTGGAGACTCCCATGTTTGTAATTAATTTTGACCCTGAGAATCCAAGGTTAGATAACCCTGCCTCCATCAAGGTTTCATCGAACAACTTAGCTTCTAAAACGTTATACCTATCGCTGCACATTTTTTCAGCTGGGACCATGGTAGTGTTGAAATTCCCCATGACTACCCACAGTCCTACAATCCGTTCTCCTTCCCCCTCTAGATGCCTCTAAAGGAGTTTCCTTACCTCTATGTGAGTATTAGCGTAGACAAAGGTGGCTATGATTTTTTGATACTGCATGTCACAAATTGTCTATGGTTGCATAAGATTTGTACCTTTTGGTCATCTCCCTTCCTACACACCCAGATCCCTCCAGCAAATCCTCTCACCTCCACACGGTGAGAACATCTGAAACCCAATTTCTTAATGGTTTTGGTTGCCGCTCCTACGCTTATTCAGGGTTCAAGAATAGCGACAACATAAGGCTTATGCTTGCAAATGATCACTTTTAGGACTGAGCACCTATCTTTGTTCCCTATACCACTGATGTTGGGTAAGATGTTGATCTCTTACCCTTAGGAAAATATCACCCAATATAATAGGTGGTTACTCTCTATGCGCTACATGCACTATCTATTGGTTGTGCTCCACCCCACCAACCTTACTAAATCCACTTTTTATGATTTTTATAACATGATGGTATTGTAGAATTCTATCAAATGAGAAGAATATCGATGAAAAAATGGTAGCACAATTATTTGTTCTCTCACATTCTAGAGATTGAGAAAGGAAATGAAGGATTGTTCAGGATAATTCACAAATGAAGACTTGAGAAGTTTGAAATGCAAAAATAATCGAGATTTAAAAAAAGGATATGTCATTATAATTTGCTGTAAAAATGAGACACTTAATAATAGGAGTCAAGGACTCACAGTAAATGATATTGTATATGTCTTCAAGAAGATGGAATTAGAAACCGCATTAAATCAAAATATTAATATCCATCAAATGAATTGAATTATTTACAAGAATCAAATAAGATTGGGAACATATTTTTTCCTTTAGTAGAAATTTTATCTAATTGTGATCACAAAAAAAAATCCTCTATTGTTGGAGGCACAAGTCAAAAAAGACTATCACAACTCAAAAAATTGTCCTCCCTAATTAATATATAAATATGTATCCATATAGCCTATAAAACTACCTATGTTAATTTTTATCAAAAAAATCTTGAATTTTTTTGTTAATTTATTAGAAGCTACACACCATAAGATCATTTGAAGTTGGTGAACCACAAATCTGAGACCAAGTTTTGTTTTCAAGGTACAATATTTTTGTTCCATTAGAAAGATAGTGTTATCAATGTCCTTGTTATGTTGAATTTTTGGTAGCTAAGATACCAATCGTTTTATGGCTTATTGACGCCCTTTCATGGTATCAATCTTTATGTCAGTTTTTAATTGCTGATCATTTTGTATGATTGTTTCAGTAACTCAACCAATAGTTCCGTTTTTGTCCTCTTATATAGCTGTTTATACTCCATTAAATACTTGTCATTTTGACAAGTATTTGGATTGCATATATATATATATATATATATATGTGTGTGTGTGTGTGTGTGTGTGTGTGTTTCTTGTAATGTGTTTAACGTATTATATATTTTCCTTCATATAGATGGATTTTCTAATAGATCATAGTTGGATGTATATTAGGAACAAAGTGTGAAGTGATGTATTCAAGGTAGGGTTACGAAAGTTCATTGAGTTTGCTCTTATCCATCAGAGACCAACTAGACAGGGGAAATTAATATGTCCCTGCAAGGTATGTTTGAACAGATACCTTAAAATAGAGGAGGAGGTATTCTCACATGTATTACAAAAAGGATTTGTGCATAGCTATGATGTTTGGACGTTTTATGGGGAGGTGATTGGTAGGAGCAATACTATTTTGGCACCAAACATGCCTAGCACTGAAAATATGCATCAGATGTTGGGGGATTGGTTTGGTATGGGTGACACAACAAATGACCATTCTACTGAAGCTATAGAGGAACCTACAAATGTATATGCACAAAGATTTTAAAAGCTACTAAAAGAGGCTGATCAACCACTCTATAGAGGTTGCACAAGTCATTCTAAGCTATCGTATTTGGTTGCCTTGCTATATCTGAAGGAGGAATTTGGATGGTCCAACGATTCTTTCACAAAGTTGTTAGAATTGATTATTTTAGGATTTCTAGAAATTTTTTTCTATTCCCAGAGATGTACTATGAAGAAAATGCGGTCGTGAAGGATTTACGACTTGATCATTCTACTATAGATGTATGTACAAATAATTGCATGCTTTTTCGTAAAGATGCAGCTTCAAAAGAAAATTGTGATACTGGTGGTGCTTCAAGATGGAACAAAAAGTAATACAAAAAGGAAAGAAGGAAGCTGCTAAGGTCATGTATCACTTCCCTTTAATACCTTGATTAGAGAGGTTGTATATGTCTTCATCTGTTGCTAAAGATATGATTTGGCCATCTGAAGGAAAAGGCAAGGATGGTCGTGTTCATCATCCTTCAGACACACATGAATGGTTGTCTATTGATGTCAGGTATCCAGACTTTGTTGCTGAACCACACAATATTAGACTGACATTAGCAGCCGATGGTTTTAATGCATTTGGAAATATGAGTGCATCACATAGCATCTGGCCTGTGTTGGTGACACCTCTCAATCTTCCACCTTGTCTTCTTATGAAAGAATAATTTATTATGATGTCTCTACTAATCCCATGACCACATATGGTTGGCAATGACCTTATTGTATACTTTGAGCCATTAATTGAGGAGCTACAACTACTTTGGGAGCTTGGAGTCAAAGTTTATGATACATATAGAAAAAGGAATTTCACTCTGCAGGCAATGATTTTATGGACCATTAATGATTTTCCAGCATATGGTGACTTATCTGGTTGGAGCACTAAAGGTAAGAAAGATTTGGGATGTCCTTGTTGTGATGTGGAGACTGTATCAAAATGGTTGAAGTTTGGGAAAAAGCAATGCTATGGTTTTCATCGACGTTTTCTTCCAATGAATCATCCATATAGGCGTGATAGGAAAAATTTTGATGGCGAAAAAGATTTTCACCTTCCACCTAAGACACTGTCTGGAGAAGATATACTGAGGCAATTTGATGGATAAGAAAATATCACATTTGGAAAAATAAATAAGCACAAGAGGCATGGAGATCAAATTCCACCATTACCTCCTGGTTGGAATAAGATAATCATCTTTTTTCAACTACCTTATTGGAAGTATTTATCTGTTAGACACAATCTAGATGTGATGCACATAGAAAAGAATGTGTGCAAGAATATTTTAAACACATTATTGGGTTATTATAAGAAAAGAAAAGACAACTTAGAAGCTCATCAAGATATGAAGAAAATGTGCATTCGAAGAGATTTATGGCCAGTAGATGCAGGTGACCGCTATTTCTTGCCTCTAACATCTTACACCATGACTAATGCGCGGAAAGATAAGTTCCTATCTGTGTTAGAAAAGCAAAAAGTTCCAGATGGCTATTCTTCTAACATATCTAGGTGTGTTAGAAAATCTGATAAAAAACTTGTTGGGCTGAAAAGTCATGATTGCCATGTTCTTATGCATCAACTTCTACCTATTGCCTTGAGACATTGCATAAGCTTAGATGTGTACAAGCCTATTGCTAATTTGTGCTCATTTTTCAACAAGCTTTGCTCTAACATTATTGATGTGGAGGAATTCAAAGAATTGGAACAAGAAATTGTTGTCACTCTTTTCCAGTTGGAGAGAATCTTCCCTCCTCCTTTCTTCACCATCATGATGCATTTGCCCATTCATTTAGCTTATGAAGCCAGGCTAGTTGGATCTGTCCAAACTAGGTGGATGTACCCAATAGAGAGATACTTGAAGAAATTGAAGAAGTATGTCAGAAACAAAGCTAAACTGGATGGTTCTATTGCTAGTGGCTATTTAGATGAAGAAAGTTTGACATTTTATTCTAGGTACTTGCCTAATTTTGAGACAAAAATCAACCGCACTCCTCATAATGTTGATGAATCTCCAATTAGAGTTGGAGTGTCAAGGAATTTTGACATCCACCCTTTGGAACAAGCCCATCGTTATGTCCTTTTCAATAAAGATGAATTGGATGTTTTTAGAAGGTAAGATTTACGTCATAAAATTCTTGCTAAAATATGTATATTTTTTGTACAATAATTTAGACACTTCTTATAAAGCAGTGAAATCATGTTTATTCTTCAAGATATGGAACCCAACATTGCCCCATAGACTCTAGAAACAAAACATGCAAAAGAGTTTTCTAAGTGGTTGAAAGAGCATGCAAGTCTCAAACATAAATATTGTTGTCACTCTTAATGTTCAAGTTAGTGTAGATTACATTAATGTTTTACTTTTTTTTATTAAGGTAATGCAAATGCGAGAGGTTAGGCCAAACAGTATTAGCGAGGAGTTGAGATGGTTATCCCAAGGCCCTTGTGCTGAGGGAATGTCTTATGAAGGCTTTTTGGTCAATGGATATCATTTCCGTTCAAAGCACATTGAAAGTACATGTACTACACAAAATAGTGGAGTGTACTTGTGTGTAGACACTTCAAGTTATTCAAGTGGTAGAGATAGAAATCCTATAAATGCTCAAGTCACTTACTATGGCTACTTAGATGAGGTTATTGAGCTAACTTATGGTCCAGGAATCAAAGTTCCATAGTTTAGATGTTCTTGGTATGATGAAAGCACTTCTAACGGGTTGCAAATTGATGAATATGGGTTCACACAAATCAACACTTCAAGGATAAAAAGAAAAGAGGAACCCTTTATCCTGGCTTCTCAAGCATTGCAATTCTTTTATGTGAAGGATCCTAATGCTGATGATTGGTGCACAGTGCTGAAGCATCCTCCTAAAGATTATTTTGAAGTACCTCTTATTTAGAATTGTTTGACTGGTTTACAATTTGAAGCTATTGATGATGTTGTAACTAATGATGTGTCTTGGATGAGGAGTGACACCAAGGGATCTTCTGTTGATAGAACTAAAAGAAAAGCATGATGGGGCTAACGTTTAGTTCATTAATCTATTTATTTTCATCAAATTATTTTGTTTGCAAGTCCAGGATAATTTATTTGGGGAATATGTTCTATTGCATTTTTTTGGCAATCTGTTACTATATGGCATATTCTTTGCAATTTATTTAGTCTTGTTTCATATACTAGCAAGTAGGAAATTATTATAACTCATTATTATTCTTTTTTGGGATATGAAACCAAGGTACTCTACAATTTATTTGTTTTTCAAATGCTGAATATTCATATGTTGGTGTCTCATATTCTCTTCAATTTATTTGTTTTTCAGATGCATCTACTACTTTTGTTACAAACATTTCTGCACTAATAATCTAATTTTTTTTCTTGTTAGTTGAAGGATGGTAGGAAGAAGAATCACTAGATCTAGTTGTAACATCACACCCGGTGAACCTTCTGCTATCCCTCCCTCCACAATTGTAGAAAATTGTGAGTATGAACCTACTCTATTGTCCAAAAATATTGAAAATGATGTAACAATTGAAGAAAATGTTGAGGATGAACAGGAGAATAGGAAGTATGGATGTGGGCCTGCAAGTGAGCAAAGCCTACTTCTTAAGCAAGGGGAGCCACGTCACTAGGTCCTATGGGATTACGATGGAAATTCTATTGGGGAGAATGGTACCAAATTGAATCGTTATTGTCATATGCTAGCAAGGAAACCACACATATGTCATCTAGACTTGAAGTGGAATGAACAACCACAACACGCTTTTGCAGATAGAAAATCATTTATTGAGGGAATCTTTTTCATAAAAAGACCAACAAATTGTATGATTGTTATATCCAAAGTAATATTTTCTATGTTTTTAGAAATATTTTGATTTAGGCAGTCATTTGAATGCATGGAATCACATTGATGAACATATTAGCAAAAGGATATCAGTGTGGAGGGCACGTGTAAAGAAAGATTACTATGAAAAGTACAAGATTGAACCAAAATTGATGATGAAGAAAGTTGAGAAAAATGCTTCCATAGATATGGACCAATTTAAAAATCTTGTTAAAGAATGGGGAACCGAGAAGTCAAAGGTACAACTGTTTCATATAACTTGCATGTATACCTATCTCCTTTTTCTAATTATATGTTTCTTATGGTTTAGAAAATTTCCAAGATCAAGAAGGCAAACAGAGCAAAAAAAGTGATGGAACATAGTACATGATCAAAGCCATGGAGTTGCTACCGGGCAGAAATGGTATTAATAATGGACATTTGTCTTTCTTAGTAGGAGTTGAAAATATAACATGGATAGTGACTATGTTATCTATCATGTGTAGGTCAGTGAAGAACAACCTGTTGTGTCTCTTAACAAATTTTTGGAAAAAGTTTACGACAAAAGCCCACAAGTGGTTAGAAAATAAATATTATTTCCTATCATGTCTACAAAGCTACATATGCTCAGATATCTCAATTTAAGCTTTCCTTTTATGATGCTTTATAATTACAACTTGAAATATCTGATATTGTGGAAAACCAAGTAGCAGACCAATAAGAATTAGATCCTAGATGTGTTGATAATCTAACGCGTGATGCTTATTTGCAAGTTTTAAATCCTTCCAAAAAGGATAGGATCTAAGGTGTTGGAATTGGGCACAAAGAGACAAGACATAGGGGAAAAGCTGTACGTATAAGATATGAAATGCTTCTTGAGGAAAGTAATGCAAAGGATGTATGTTGGATTAAAATTAAACTTGAACTATTAGTTACAACTGTTCTATTACATCGATGTTTGTAATTTGTTTTCTATTTCAGGATAAACTTAAGGAACTTGAAGAAATAGTAAATGGATTGAAGAACTCTATCTCGCAAATAATGACTTGGTATAATCAATCACAGGGTACTTAGAGTCAGTTGCCTATGTCAATGTAATATATAATTTTTTTTGACATTGTTGATCTATTTGTGATAGGATGGCGCTATTAATGATGATTGTGCAGCTGAATACCCCAATCAGACTACTATAAGTGTCTTACACATGCAAAGTGGCACAAATAGGTCAGGTGTTGATTCTTTTCACATAAAAGACAATACATGTGTTGTTGCAGATGTAGGCATATATCCCATGCAGAGTAATTCAAGCAGGGATGGCTTAGGCAGACTTTCTAGACAAGGCAATTCAAGGGAGACTGGAGTAGGTAGGCTTTCCACACAAGGCAATTAAAGGGAGAATGGAGTAGACATGCTTTCCACACAAGGCAATTCAAGGGAGAATGGAGTAGACAGGCTTTCTACATAAGGCAATTCAAGGGAAAATGGAGAAGGCAAGCTTTCCACACAAGGAAATTCAAGGGAGAATGGAGTAGGTAGGATTTCCACACAAGGGGTTGAAAGTAGTTCTTTTGGAGTCATGGATCCCATGCAAAGTGCTAACAATAGATATCCACTAATATTTTAGCCACATGTACATCATTACAGCTAAAGTTTATTTTCAATATTCATACACAGGAGAGTATTAAAGTGTACACTTTATCAAAGGCTACAGTTGAAAGTTGGTGCCCTACATTTGGTAATAATCCACAAAGTCGTCCTCAAATGCAGAACACACAAAGGACATCGTCATGGGTGTCTTCCTCACCAAGAACTTAGCGTTTAAATGAGGTATTCAATATTATATCTCCTCTCTTGTATTCAATATTAGTTTTATATTCTAGTTCACACTATTGATTTGGGTGTTGGATTTATCAAGACCATAAATTTATCACCTTTACTTGTATGAAAATTAATCAAAGGTAGAAGTTCAGATCTGACCCTAATCATGTAATTGAATAACTTGTAGGTTTTTATATGTAAGGGTGAGACTGCAACAAATAAGAAGTACCCGGATGTTAGAACACTGACAGGGTGGTATATAAACTACTTAATTATATGAGGCAAAAGATGATACCACCACTAATACTAAAAATATCAATATATAGATGAGTACCATTGTTAGACAAGATATATCATGAGATATTCATAGATGAATCCAACCCCCAGAACGGTTGTATGTGTAGGTCTAGTACTAAACTAGATATACATGCCTCCATTTATCAGAGGGGTTGAAGCATGCAGAAGGGAAGCTGAAGGCTACTAAATCGAGTTCATGGTCAACACCTAGCACCGAACTAGATATACTGAAAATCCTTATCACCTAATTTCTGTACCAGTTCATGGTCAGCACGTAGCACATGTAAATCCTCGAGAACCAACAATAGAGACATTGTATGTTTTTAAGTACCAGGGTGAGTAAGGTTGTAGCAATCGTAAGGGCACGAGCAACGCACAACTGATAATGAAAAGATCAAGATATAGGGATGCAGCTGCTCGAGGTCTGCATGATATAGTGAACATATGAGAAATGTTAAACATCAAACATCAATAACTTTGACTGTGTAAAGCATAACTAACACGCTGCATACAAAGCACATGTACTTCTATACTATATTTGTTGATTTATAGAAACCACAAGACAATAGAATCAGAGCCACCAAATATCTATGAGAACAGACATCTAGATTCTAAACCAATATGGCCACTAGCATCCTACATCCACTATCTTTCATCTGTTGAACTCTGACATGACCAAGAAGTCTGGCTACCAAATACCCAGATGCCTTCCCAAGTAGAAAAAGAAAATATAATCGAAACCACATCAATCCACAACTAGCAAACATGATTGCATAGCTTGAAATTGGATAAAAGCAAACAAAGATCTACCTCACTTACTCTACCGATAGAGGAGTATAAGTGGATCCCAATAGATTATTTGCAGGTTGAATGGAAATACTACTTCAAAAATCCACATGATACCTTTGATTTACCAGTGCAACCTGATCACATTATTTACTATAGAGCTCACATGTTCAAGGTTCCAATCCTTGTTCATATTCCTTTCAGGTTGACTTTCTCTGAGTTTCCAGAACATGGATGATAGCCTTAATAGGAGATATTCTCCAGTTGTCTTTTATACCTTTGACTAGGAGCTATATTTCAGGGGTGCTTTGGAGTGTCCATTCACCCATTGAAATGCCTTGCTAGAGTCGTTGAGAATAATGCAAGCTTACAAGGGTTCCTTCCGAGCTTGAGCCAGTCCCTTAAGTATAGCATAGAGAACCCCTCAGGTGGAATCTTGGCCCTTTAGGGTGGAGGTGCCTCCTTCTTTCCATTGGCTACTAGAGTTCCTAAGAATCCAGTTGGTAGCCATGAGTTTGGTTCTAGAATTCAGTGCAACATCAACAGTCATAATCAACATGTCACGAGAGATATCGATCGGTGCATCATTTGAGAGCTTTAGTCCTTTTAGGTGAGTGTCAGGTTGCATATGAAAAGCATGAATGATGGAAGCGACATCATCTTGGCATTGTGAGGATAGAACACTAGATGGTTTGGAATGTTTCTTGATGATGAAGGAGTATCTATCCTTCCATATTAACTAATAGGTAACAACAAAGGTGGTGCGATGTTGCTCAACTTGCTTCAATGACTGCATGTTGTAACCGATCCAAGTGGCAGGACAATTCATGTTGATGAAATCTACTTCTTCTAGTTGTAAAAGCTTCCTCCATGTGTTCTTTGTAGCTACTTAGTCTCTGATTGCATGTAGGGCAGTTTCCTCCATTTGAGAAATCTTGTGCACATTCCTGAAGAGGCAAGTTTTTTCTTATAACTTAATGTATTGGTGAAAAATGTGCCTTTGTGTAGGATCCATAGGTGGGTCTTCACCCTATGTGGGATTCTATATATCCCATATGGATTGGTAGTGTTCAAACAGTGTTGGATCCAAACCACCGGTAAGTATACTATAAGCAGAGCTAAGAGTGTAGTAGTCGTCATTAGTGTGAGACCACACTCTACTATCCTATTCATAGTGTGTCTTAGGGGGAGGTATTCTTACATCATGATTGGATCAATGGGATACCATACGGTATTGAGGACAGGTTGGTAACCATCCCTAACCAAGACATTCATCCACACACACATTTCTTAACCTGACAAAACTTATCTATGTGAGTTAGTAATCAAGAAGGGGGTTGCACTTCTGATGCTCCTCCAAACATGAAGACCTAAAGAGTTGTTTAAATTATAGTTGCAATACTTTGCATATAATAGAGAAATACAAGGAACTTGTTTGTGAGATAGGAATTGTGATGTCAACTTCATAAGTAGGGCCACGTTGAACTCCCTTGCTTTCCTTACCCCCAGACCTACCATTTGAAGAGGCTTGGTCACTTGTTTCCATGCAACCAAATTCATCTTCTTGGAGGGATTCGAACTGTTCCATATGAAGTTATGGACCATTTGATAAATCCTATTGTAGTAAGAAATTAACAGTTGGATCATTTGCATAGACGTGACCAGCCATGGAGAGCAGCTTGTTCTTCCAGCTGTTAACTTGTAATTACATCTTCTCACAAAGAAACGAGATGTGGGCCTTCCCTTTTCTTTTATGAATAATTGGAACCCCAAGGGGTCTTCCAAGGTCCAAAATTTCCTTGATATTTAGGATTATGCATATGCGGGATCTAATCCTCCTTGGTGTGGTGATAGAAAATAATATTTGAGACTTTCCATGTGAGAGGAACTGCCCTAAGGCTTCACTGAAGAGCTTAAGACATAGCTTGATGGTTTTGGCTTGATTAGATGAGGCCTCTGCAAAGAGAAGGGCATCATCTGCAAATCAAACATGAGATTCATATATTTTGTCTACTGACATTCATAGGTCTCCAGTTTCCCTGATCAACCTCCTCTTCCATTAGCGGGCTAAATTGCTCCAAGCACAGGACAACAATATACGGGGAAAGGAGATCACCGTATTTGACTCTACATGAGGGTTCGAAACAACCAATGGATTCAAAGTTCCACAGAACTGAAGTCTTTCCTGAGGTACTAATCTGCACTATGATGGTGATGAGGTTTTGAGGAATAGTCTTTCTTTGAAGAGTGTCCTCACTGAAGGCCCAACTCATCTTGCTGAATGCCTTCGTGAGGTCCAATTTGATTTCCAAAAAGGTTTCTTTTGCTGATTAGATTACATAGAGTCAATGAGTTCTTGGACGACCAGAATGTTGTCACCTATGGGGGGTGCCTAAAAAGCTTTTTTATTTCTATATGGATATGTTTTTACCTAAAAATTTTGTTAATTATATCCACAGAATGCATCCTTTTTATCTTTATGAATCCAAGAACACCTACTATGGTGGCTAAGGAGCAACATTTATGTGGCCATAGATGTTCCTCCTTGCAGGGGTTATTTTTTCTAATGTATATTGCCACATTATGTTTGGGATCTATTAATTTGTAGTGACAAGTTCAATGACTCAGACATTCTACTTTTATGAATTGAAAGTAGATATTATCAACATACATGCTTATTTATGAAATATGATAACGTAGTACACAATTGCCTATCTGTTTTGGGATGAAATCCTCTAGGGATCCCTATGGATCAGATTGTGCAAGATAGAGAAAGGGACATAGAGCAGAGATAGAAGATTTGAGTCGGACTATTTTACTAAGGATCTCATAGAAAGAAACAAGCAAAAATGACCATCTCTTTTCACTATTCTTGCATTTTCATTGTTCGCCATGTTAATGAGTATTGTTTTGTGTCAGCCAATCATCAATAAGTAGAGCATGGGCTAGTGACTCCAACCGGTAGCCTGCGTCCACCACCTCTTATATTGGCATTTCATTGTCCTCTCAAAATCTTTTTGTTTATTATCTGAAAATTGAAATTTAATATTTCTAACAATTGAATGGTTGGATGATTTGTATTATTTTTATTGACAGGGTAGAATTTCTTCCAAAGATGGATTTGGACGCTCAACACACTTTGGATTTGGCCAAAATCAGATGATAAGGGTAATTTCATTTGTGTATTATGCATTAATTTATTTATCAGCTTTTCAATTTCTATTAATGTAACAATTTGTGTGACTTTTAGGATCACAATACTCAAGGAGATAATCATATGAGGTCTGCCTTTGATGAAAAGAATCATACCATTTCAAGGAATTTGAAGACATTATAGCTCTTATGATGCAAAATTTATATTTATCCCAAAAATTTTCAGACATGAGATGTTGATTGTTATCAACATAAAATTTTATATTTTTTCATGTATATCTATTAACATTGATCATGTAATGTATGGATAATATTTTTGTTTCAATAATAAATGTTGGTTTGTGGTGATTCTACATTCATGTGTGTTATTTTGGTGTGTAAATGTTCTTTTGATGACATGTGAATTTTATGAAATATTGGTTGAAATTTATATACAAAATTTTAATCTAAAAATTCATATTTTCTAGAGTAATAAGTACATAAAAATTAATAAATAAAACAATAATAAATAAAATAATGTCCACTGATCCCTCATAAATATATTTACGAAGGACTTCAGTTTCCTCAAAAATGTATTACGAAGACCAAATTGACCACCAGAAATGCATTCATGAGGACCATATAGGTCCTCAAAAATAATATTAATGAAGACAAATGCCCCTCAAAAATGCATTTTTCAAGGCGTCAAGTCCTTCAAAAATGTATTTATGAGAATTAAACAAGCCCTCCTAAATGTTTTCTTGAAGGCTGAATAGTCCCTCAGTATAACATTTTTGAGGGTCAACTGGTCCTTGACAACTGTATTTTTGAGGGTCACTATTATTTGTCACATGGGTTCTCTTCGCGGACCATTTGTGAGGGTCGGGCCCACAACCGTTCCTTTTTGTGTGGGCATGTAGAGAGGAGTCTGTCACAGGATTGATCCATGAAGGATGACCATTTTTTAGTACACCCATAGCCATGACAGGATAACATCTTCAAGGCATATTGGTTGAGCAACACCTCGTCTCTATAGGTACTTTAGGAGCATGACGACTAACACTCATCATGCATCTCGGTTTATCCATCCCATGTCGGGTTAGGTACTACTAGGTTATGACGGCTAGATTCTTAAGATCTATTAACCAATTGGTTTAGAAACCATAAGCCAAAATGAGCTAACCTTCTCAACCCACGTCGGCCTAAGCACATCTAAGGCATGATGACTTAGGCATATCCAAGGCATGCCGACTTAGGCATATCTAAGGCATGACAACTTGGGTACATAGAGTATCAGGGTGTTACACTACAAGCCATGATGACCTATCCTCATGATGTTGCATGTATGTGTGTGGACTTGTTGTCTTCAACCTTAAAAAGATCAGCCACTAGTCCATCTACTACTCATAGCAAGAAGGTGTAAACCATGAAGAGAAAACCAATAACATTCCATCATCAAAACAGTTCTATAACCATTATCAACTACTAGCATACAAGAGATGAATAATATCAAGATGAATAACAACATAAGTATGAAGAGTGAAAATAACAAAGGAGGTTAAGAGTTATATAACCCGCCTCAAGGATCACCACCAAGATCAAGCTCCAAGGTCAAGCTCCAAGCTCACGAGCTCAAGATAGAAGATGATCCACCAATCTCGATCACCACCACACCTCCAAGGAAGAAGATGATACCAAGGTTAGGATGGTTCAAGGTTAGAAGATGGTATCCAAGGTCCATGTCCGAGAAGAAGAAGAAGAAGAAGGAGAAAAGAGACCTAGGAAACATAGCATACCAATTTAGAGGATGAAGGATGATCAAGGAACATCACAACTTGGAACTCGTCCACCAAGCTCCAAGACATATCCTCTAGCTCCTCAAACTTCTTAAGATCGTCCACCACATAAGAGAGAAAGAAAATATGGCCAAAATGATCCTCTTGCATGGAGAGAAAGGAGTATATATTCAAGAGGGATGAGAGAGGGATCATGGGAGAGGTTTCACCACCTCAAGAGCTTAGGTTCCACTTGTCCTTGAGAAAGAGCCACATGCACAACATCATGCAAGACATGTTGATAAGGTCTAGGCAAGGTCTCGCCCACTTGGTCTCCTACTAAGGTCATTCCCAATACCACATCTCCACACATCAACAAACTGATAGGGTGTAACCCTACACACTCACATGCTGATAGGGTGCAACCCTACACACTCACAAACTGATAGGGTGCAACCCTGCACACTCACAAACTAATAGGAAGCCTCTCTGAGGCTCTCTAGCCCGAGACAACACATCTAGGTGTAAGACACACCTAAAACATGTGTCCAAAACATCACCAAGGATGTCACCGCACAACTAAGACCCAAAACAAGGTGTCCATCTCTATCTCTCCTCTAGATGGTGCCAAGAGGGAGAGAAGGAACACTCAAGAGGTGGAAATTTTGCACATCAAACCTTGCTCTGGGTGAATTGCAATTTGCACTAAAACCTCACCATAAAACACAAGAATCCTCCAAACAAGCTCAAACAAGAAACTTTAAGCTTCAACATGCCCTAATTACATCTCAGATGATTAGAGCAAGGTGTTAAGAAACATATTTAGGAAAAACAAACATGGGTATCCCAAAATGTGGGTCAGGGTCCTTACAATTCCTCTATATGCATCTTGAGGTTTGAACAACATAAAATTTGGAATGCTTGATTCTAAATAATTAAAATAAGTATACCTTCTTTATGTGCTTTTGATGGTGGTTGTGTTATGGGGCGCTTTATGTATTGTTTGGTTGGGTTTTGAATACGAACTCTTTTATCCAAGATGAGGGGTGAATGATAAGATTTAGAAGGTGAAACAATAAAAAGAATGTTTAGTGTCTACAGCTACATCCAACATACTATATATGTTGTATAAGAAAGCTTGTTGAAGATTTTTTCCATATAAATTTTTCTTATATCTTTATAAATTAAAAGATAGTCCTTTTATTCTAATTTACATAGTGTAGGAAATAGTGTACATGTATCTAACTTTTTATATTTTAGTTACAAACTAGTTTTTTATTATAAAAAGGCACCCATGCGAAAGCACTGAAGTGTGTGGATGCATTATTCCTATTTAGTTGTTTAAATTATAAGTTGCTCATTGTGTGTTATAATGATGTTATATGAAAGTTTGTAGGTGGGACTGAATGTAATCTAAAGCTAAGATTTAAATTATAGATCAACTTTATATTATATGTAGTATATAAAAAACATGTGGATGATTTTATTGTGTAATGTTTTCTTCTATTCCTTAAATTATAAAATATGCATTGTATTCTAATATAAACTATATAGGAAAGAGTGTGAAAAGTATATTAGTCATTTTTTGTATTTGTTTAGTTACAAATTTCATTTTAATAACACTCCGGTGTAAGAGCATATAAGGGTTTTTATGCATTTTATTTATTTATTTTTAAATAATAATTTGGTCATTGTGTATTACAATAAGTCTACACAAAAGACCATATGAGAAGTTGAAAGCAATTTTCACCTAGATTTTTCATATTATAGACCCTTGTCTTACAATATATTAAAGGTCATGGGAAGGCTTGTGTGCTTATAGTCGATTGAATTACTAATGTGACTTCATGTAATCTGATAAAGTTGTATGTACCGTCGTTGTGGTAGATGAATCATGTCACTACATGCACTCATGTCAGCTTTTAGTTATTGGAATTGAGATTGTCACACAATCATGATCAGAGGAGGACATGACTGCTCTGACCTAACCCTGAGAAGGACCAATGCAGTGGCATTACCAACACCGAGATACACTTATTATTAATTTTATCCTTTATTTCTCTTGATAGATATCTTTTTCATCTTTGTTATTATGTTCTAGTACGATATAACTAAAACATATTGTAAGAGATGTCATTTTCTTTCTGCCTAGTTTATGCATGTTTATGTAATTGTATATAAATTATAATCTCATTTCTTTGTTTTCTTCTTTAGATACAAAATTTCCTTTCTACTTAAGTTACATACATTTTTGCAATTTCCTATTATGTCTCTCATCTTATCTCCTCCTTTTTATTCTTCTTTAGTTACACATAAAGTAATACAACACTACTTTTATTGTGTTCAAAGTATTATGATATTGTCAAATGTGTGGAATGCATGAGAAAATATTTTTTATATATAATTTATGGAATTTCATTTATCACGTCCCCTTGTCGAGTCGATCATGCCCAACCATAGTAGACCTCATAGTATCCACAAGGTCATCATCACCCCTTCCATGAAAATCCCAAAAAACTCAACACATGTAACTACTCTTTCCACACCCTCTTGATGTATGGTATACCCAGTTTGTCCCATATACAAAAATTAAGTATGTTAGTAGTCGTCTCATATAAAAACTAGACAATGATCTCCTCTTGGATCACTCTCTCCCATAACGCCAGAGTGAGTGTCGCCTTGTTCTCTAGCATGTCAGTCTTAAGAGCTGAAATCCCTACTTTGTGTACAACATCCCAGACCTCTTTTGCCAACACTCTAGTTCTCCACAAGAACATGAACATGTTGCTCAAGATCTTGGCTAATTCTCCATGCTCTGCTTCTATTTGGTCCAATCAGACCCCTATACTCCTACACACATAAATCACATAAACCAATCCTCTCATTCGGGCTTCATTCTCTCCTATCCTCTAACTTAGTCCCATATATCCAATCGTAGTCTACCTCTCCCATCTTTGACCATACCCCTACCACCCTACCCTCCCTACTGTCGGGGATTTAGACATAACTATTATAATACAGAGTCTAAGACGATCGTCCATTGATGGTCTCCACCTGATCAACTCCACCACTCTTTCTTTTACTCTGGTGTTGTTCATCCAATCTTCTGTGAGTCTATTTTAATCCTCAAAACTTAATCGACCCTCAAAATCTTTCCTTGATGCCATTGCCTTCATGGTTCTTCTTACACTCTCCCACACCTGAGTTCTGATTTGACTTCTTCATTTCCACCTTATGTTACATCTTTATATCCATATGTTCCATATGACCAATTGGGGAAGCACCCCCTAATCCATCCTCTCCCCATGTTAACCCTAATTTCCCCTAGCATGCCTTCATGGATTCTTTTCTATTCCCATGTCTCTCAATTAGTCCATCAACTTCGTCGCTCTATTCTAAACAGCCCTAGCTAGGTTGCCTGATAAGAACAAGTGGTCATCCGACTCCCCTCACTTGTCACAACATTCACATGTTGAGACCAATGGAATCTTACAAGATCTAATCTGCTTCCGTTGGAACCACCCAGTGTAACACTTTCCACCCCAATGTTGTTGCCATTTGAGGCAGGTCACTGTGCTAGAGCCATCATGCATGCGACCAACTACCATTATTTTTTCCTCCTAGTAACTTCTTCACCAAGCCAATGTTGAAGGAACCTTGTTGCATTGGTTCCCACACTAACGTATCATTCACTCTTCTAGTTTTCTTTTTGGATTCCCACAACAACCTAAAGCCATGTTGGTCTAGCTCAAATTCAAGCTTGTGTAGTTCCTAGTCATGTTTGTCCACCGTCAGCTCCCTAATTTTTTTTCCATGGGCGATGAATCTTGTGTTGATAATAAGTCTAGGAGGTGGTGTCACCCACACTATCTCTCTAACCAAAAGAGTCTATCACACTCCCTCGATAGCCACATGAAACACCCCATGATATTTGGGAAGCTCTTCCAAACCCTTCTCTATAATGATGAGGGGAAGGATCTAAGAATTAGAAAGGTTGTGTGTGGTGGCACTGTCGATAACCCCCGTATCATATACTTGTCTGTATAGAATCTCACCCACATTGTTTACCCATCGTTACCTTGCGTGCTTCCTTCATTGCAAGAACCTCTTGTGTTTTCTTTATTCATGTTATTGTTGGGAAATACATGCACGGAGAAAGGCATTGGAAATAAATTTTTTTATCTATTCATATTCTCATAACAGCCTTATAGCAAGATCACATCAACTACTATGAAATAGGAAGGATGTTTTAATGATTTTATACCTAGTCCTGGACCAAGTCCAATCAAAAACTCATTGTAGTGTAACTGTATTCTAGTTTCTCTTAGACGGTGTCTGTGCAGCTCCTGGTCTTCACCACGGATAATAGACTGGTCAGCTTCTACAACAGCTCCTGTAGTCTCTCCGTGGACTGCAAACTGACGTTGCCCTCCTAGAAGCAACCAAAGGACTCCTACCTCTAGAGTAGCCCACACAGACCAACTAAAACTCCTATCATTCTAGTAGAACATACTGAAAGGAGTCATGTCTCCCATTGATGTACTAGTCACCAACTTGATATCCCACAACAATGATCCTCAATTGTTCTCTCCTTCGCTATCCCTCACTACCCGGGTAGGACTTGCTTGGGCTCTCTTAGTTACCACAACCAAAGAGGACAACAATTATCATAGCAAGTGATTCTCAATTGTGTGTTTTGGGAGACCCCCAATACCCTTCTATTTATAAGTGGGGCTAGGGTCACAATTCCAGATTGAAGTGGGAGTGGAAGGGACCAAAAGATCTTGAATTTTTACAACTTGTGAAATCCAAAATGGTCATTTTGCAATCGAAAATGATCGTCTCACATGCGTGCCGATCGGTTCACAGTTCGAACCGGTCATTTCTCATGTTTCCAAATTGCACATGAATTTGGGAAAATTGTTTTCAATTAATGGAAACATGAATTCCTTGTTCTAATCAAATTTATAAAGTGAAATGAGCAATCTTTCTCACAAATTTGGGAAAGCTACTAGAACCTTCGTTTGTCCCAACTGGGTTGATAGGTTCACCAGGTGAACCGGTCTTCTCGCTTACCTGATCCGATCAATTCTCCTAGTGAGTCGATCGGTTGGTGCCTTATTCATGCAGAACTTCAACCAATTTAGTTCCCATCAACCTGACACTCCAAACTGCTATCTCAACTCTTGAGTCGATCATTTTGCAGTCCAAACGGTCGTCTCACCCTATGAGTCGATCGGTTGGCAATGCAGTCAGCTGATCTATTGTGTGAATTTAGTGCCTAAACACTTTAGTAATCAATCCAATAATCATTGAAGATTAAACTCCTCTTCTAGGTGAGATCTTATGTGTGTGACCCTATAGGTCTCATATCACTTTGGTAGTGAATGTCCATACCTAACTTACGATATCACAAGCAGAGAGCGGTGCCTAATCGCACATTAGTGTTACCCAAGTGAATGGAAAATTGGAGAATAACTTCAACCTACAATCTCTGTTTGGTTTTGTAGTGATTGTATAATTCATTTTTCTCTAATATCCAGAGTGAACTCGAGGCATGTAATCTTCATACTCTCAATGTTCAACCCATGTTCCTTGAACCAAGAGAAGACCGTCTGAGATAATGTGACCTTAATATCATATATTGATCTACATGTGCATGCACATGTGTTTCTCAGTCTCTCTTATCAAGTGGCCAGGATATCAAACTCTAGTACGAGGGGTAAATCCCATCTACATCACTCACAGGCAGTCCCCTTGTGTCAAAGCTACCCAATCATCACCTTTAGGGCAACCTATATTTCTAATTTACATTTGATGATGCCAAAGTATACCCAATGACAAGTGATGAGTGTAGTGACTTCAGGTCTAAGAATCACAATCACCTCCTTCACTATGAGATATGACTATGACCACCAATGATGGTTTCCATGTGTCACTCTCAAGGTGGGTCTGTCTGATACATAGTTTCCTAACATGCATATGTGTTCTTGGTTTGATATGCCATATCATGACTAATGAGATTCTGCCATCAACCAACCCACACTCCAGTCTTATGTGTTATTGGTGTCTATCTACCTTCCACATTAACAAATGACTTGGGACATAATAAGAATGTACACACTCTTAGCATTTGTATGATATCATTATTTAAGTCATGTACTTGAAGACATACATCATTGAGTATTGTCATTCTTTATACATTCATAATGTTCCCTGACTATCTCATAACTGAGTTAAATAGAATTAATTGGAAGTTGTTGGGTTTTAGGGGAGACAGAGAAGGCAGCGGAAACAAAAAATTTCTTCTCCCAAACCCAGAATAAAGGAATCGCGTCAACGTCTATACAATAGGAAGGATGGTTTGTAAAGGCATACCTTGTCTTGAGGCTTGTTTGGTGATGTTACCTCACGGCTTGTACGGTCTTCACCTCCGGTCTTAGACGGTGTCTGTGCAGCTCCTGGTCTCACCGGGACTGTCGGGATTGACAGCTATCCTCTGATAGGCAGAAGTCTCCCGCCTCTGAAGTAGTCCACACAGACCACCTGGAACTCCAATCTCCTTGTCCCACAGGGAATCAGAAGGAGTCGTACCCTCCTGTCGGTGTACTAGTCACTGACACACTCTCTTGCCACCAGTCACTTTTCTGCAGTTGTCTTTCCCTTACTATGCCTCCTTTATCGGGTAGCACTTTATCGGGCTCTCTCAGTTACCACAACCAGAGAGAACGACAACTTTACAGAGCAACTGGTGTTCTGAGTTGGTGTACCTGAGAAGCCCCCAATACCCCTATATATATAGGAGGGTCATGGGACATGGTTCTCTACCCCGGGCAATGCGGGATTAAAGCAGGAGTAGAAGGGTTTGAGATTTTCCATAAAACAACCAACTGCACCAGCTGAACTGATCGCTTCAAACATGAAACGGTCGGTTGGGGACCTGAGCCGATCATTTCACACCTGAATCGATCGGTTGGGACACCTGAGCCAATCGGTTCAAGCATGAGACGATCAGTTCGTGGTCCTGGTCCAACTCGAATTGACTTTCATGTTTGTTTCCAACTAATCAAATATTAGTCCTTGTCCAAATCAAATTTGTACAAGTGAAACAAATATGTATTTGCAAAAAGAGTCTTCTGACTTTCCAAACGATCTCGGTTGGTCACACGAATTGACCGGTTCAACAATTGAGTCGATCATTTCATTGATGCATGAGCCGATCGACTCACCACTTGAGCTGATCAGTTCACCAACCTAAGCCGATCGGTTCATCACATGAGTCGATCGTTTGGAAGTGCAGAGTGTGCAAATCAGTCAATTTTCGTTCCAATCAATCTGATACTCTTAATCATCTGGTCCAACACCTTGAACACTATGATTTTGAGCTATCAATTGATTAAGTGTTTAATTTAACTACTAAACTCCTTTAGTAATCAATCTAAACATCGTTTGTGGATAAACTCATCTTCCAGATCAAATCCTATGTGTGTGACCCTACATGTCCATTTCACATTGGTAGTGAAATTCCATAACACTTATGACTTCACAAGCAAAGAGCGGTGCCTAGTCGCACATCATTGCTACCCATGTGAAAAGGAAAGTTGGAGAACAACTTTCAATCCTACAATCTGTGAATGGTGTTACAGTGAATGTATAATTCCTTTGTCACTGATATCCCGAAAGAACTCAAGGCATGGAATTGTCATCCTATCAATATTCATTCACTTTCTTGATATCAGAGTAGATTGGAGGAGATATGTATGACATCAATATCACATACTGATTCACACCTGCATGCGTACACCTATCTCAATCCTACTCATCAAGTGGCCATGGATATCAATCTCCCTCAGGAGGGACAAATCCCATACCTATCACTCATCCCTCAAAATCCCCATGTGTCAAAGCCACCCAATCATCACCTTTATAACAACCCATGTTTCAAGACTGCGTTTGATGATGTCAGAGTGTACCCAACGACATGTGTTGAGTGTAGTGATTTCAGGTCAAAGAATCACATTCACCACCATCACTGTGAGAACTGACTGTGACTACCATGTCATGGTTCCATGTGTCAAACTCACAGTGGGTCTTCCCGGTACACTTGTTCTCTAACAAGATTCTGTCATCAACCTACACCAAAATCTAGTCTTATGTGTCATTGTTGTCTATCTACCTTCCACAATGACATCTGACTAGGGACAGAATAAGATGTACAAACTCTTAACATATGTATGATCTCATCGTTCAGGTCCTCAACCTGAAAGCATACATCATTGAGTACTGTCATTCTCTAGACATTCAATCTGTTCTATCATTATCTCATATGACTGAACCAGAAAGAATTGGAAGCTTCCCTTTGATGCTTATCAAATCAATCTTAATGTATCCCACCAATCATCCCATGATTGGCTCTCAGGGCATACATACCAACAGACTCCCACTTGCACTGTGAGCCAATCACCTTTGAATCATATTCATAGTGATCTTCAAACATGTCCCACATGTTACTTTGCTCTAGTGCTAACGCAGTGAGTTATGGCAACACCTTGCCAAAGTCTGTATTAACTGCATGTATCTCATCTCTTCATTGTACGTCACACGTAGGAGATGGAGTTGCTGTAATATGTGATCGAGTATTTCGTTGCTAACCTTTAGCCACATTGCATGACCAAGTACTAATTATTTGTCATCAATGACCGGAATATCTATAAGTTCATCTCATGAACTTCCAGATCCATATAGTATCCACTAATGTTCTCTAACACACGGATACTCAGCTTTTCCTTTTAAACGACTTTATTGGAATGTTTCCATTTATGAAAAAAACATTCACTTTTATATATCCCATATATATTTTGTGATTAATTTTCTATCCTTTTCAGAAGTTCACATCAGTGTAACTCTTTACAGTGAACCCTTCCTTATTTCCATAGAACTAGTACTTCTCAAGTACTTATCAAGTTCTTATGGTATTCCAGTAACTCTTACTGGAACTAGACATACATCCACTTGTCATGTCCTACATGCGAGTTATCAGGATGAGCATATCATATTGTCATGTCCTACATACAAGATGATAAATGCATTTTATTCTTGCTATGTCCATACATTCAAGATAATGGGATGATTACATACATGATAGGTTCATATATATTCTTAGTGTACCCATTCTTCATGAGAATTGGACACTTGTCCTTGGGATACTCACTCCATGTGACATGGACAAGTTTTCTCCCACTGAATCTGTGCATACTGAACCCTTCAGTATAGATTGCCAATGCATGCTCTCTCTTTTTAGGTCAAGAGGTTTTCGAGAACTATCTCTATAGATCTCTATTCCTATTACATAGGAAATGTCTGCATCTTCCTTAAAGATAATTTCCACTTTGGATTTCCATTCTAGAACATTTCCCTTTCACATCAACATGTGGAATGGGAATATGCTCCCACTAAATCACATATCCTTCTTTATCTTTGACATATCAGTCAAACCCTTTGACTATATCATCAAAGTAAAGATCCAACTCTGAGTTTCTTGTACTTAATCAATCACATTGATTAGTCCATTGTAACTTATAGACTTCATTTGCATTAATGGATTCATAAACCTTATAGGTTGTGTCACATACACATCCTTGTCTTATTCCTCATAGGAATGCAGTTTTAGTATCTGTATGCCAACTCTTTTAGTCATTAAGTTGCAATCAACAAGCATCATCCTTCTCAAAATTTTATCCATGTGTCTTAACACTTAAGACTCATTCACACTTATGGATTTCATCCCAATGGGTGCTACCATCAAGGTCATACCTTATGGTTCACATGGAAGTTATTTAGGATGTAATGGTCATAAACCATAACTCAAAATCCGGTTCCTCATATTCATCAAGATAGTTGATTCATCACATGACCAACTCATTATATAGATAATCGAGGTGTATCTGTCAAGGATATAAAGACTCATAACTCCTTATGATTCTTAATGTCCTTTATTAGTGTGGGGTATTCTTTATTTAAGAAGAACTTAGTTAATCATCTTCTAACTCCTTAGAGTATGACTCCTTTTGATTTAGACATCACCATGCCTTAATCACAGGCTCACTATGATACACTATCATAATCACTCATAAGGATCTCAAACATTTGGTTCAAGTATTTCATTCATTGATCTCATCAAGAATTAACACTTTACCAAATTCGTACTTCATCTATGATATTCTTGAACAATTCAAGATATTCATATTTGTATTTCTATAAGCACAGGTTGAAGTATTAGCATTAAATCTAATAGGTATGTAAATACATCACATGTATCATACCTAATAGGATAATCATTCTCCCACTACCTTAGTGAAGATTGATTAATCATGTCCAAGAGATTCATGTCTCTTACTGGTTCTCTAACCAAAAGAGTCTAGATTCATCCATCATATAGAAATTAGAAATGAATTTCTCATGATTTATGCTAATTTGATTGTTTGAGTTATCAATAACTTTTAGGTATCATTTTATCTTATGCATACCAAGTAACACAAGATAAACAAGGCATTTCCACAAAGATCATATCTTTGAATTTGAACTATATTGATAGCCATCCTTGTCTCAACAAGATGCAACAATAAAGTGTTTCTATTGGCAAATTGAAATAGCAGTTCTCAACTCTATTTCATGCCCTTTAGGCTGAAATAAATTGAAAGGTACTCCTATCTATGGCAGCAACACTTGCTCTAATGATGAGTACTCCTTTCTTGGTCCTTTCATAAAGGCCATCACTTCTTTGTAGATCTTACATATCATATATGATAGATTCATATCTTGGTATCATATACCTCAGATAAAGAAGTGGTTCATTTCATGATACCTTACCTGGAGATCTCTATCCCCTCCTTCTTCTTCTTTTGTTCTTCCAGATATAGAGGGAAATTCCCTCGTTCACCCTCCCATGAGCCTTGAGGTTGAAGACGACTTGGGCTACTGGCTAGCATCAAAACCCTTCTTAGCTTTGCCCTTGCCCTTGCCCTTGGACTTGCCTTTCTTTCTATTGGTCAACATCACAAAGTTAGGCTTGTCCTTCTTCATTTGTGCCTTGAGGCTGAAGATGGCTTGGATTGCTGGCTAGCATCAGAACACTTCTGTTCTTTGCCCTTGTCCTTGCCTTTAAGACTTACCCCTCATCGATCAAAGATTAGGTTTTTCTATTTCTTCATCTTTGCCTCTACTGTCCTCAACATGTCCAACAACTTTGTCAACACTTGTCAAAGTTGTTCATGTCATAGTTCATCATGAACAGTATGATTCTCGCAACATTTGCAGTATCATACCAATAGCCAACTTTTGGCTTAGAGGGAATCCTTCTTAGTCAGGTTTTTCCACATACCCAATCACATTGAGTGTGTGAATACCTTACTGGATCTCCTTCTGTCATGACATACTAGGATAGTGTCTTGGAGACATCATATGTCTCATGTTGTCTCTGCAACTCATAGTTCAGAAAACACAACATCAAGCACTCCACATCAATGGCATCCTCAGTATGCTTCCATAAGCATACTTTCATCCATTGGTGTGGTGGAATCGAGTTCATCTGGTTCTGGTATAACTAGGACTTAGAGCTTTCACTCTTCGATTGAGAAGACTTCTCAATGTCCTAACCAGTCGTGGAATTATTCCCATTTAATTTTTTCCATCTTAAGGACCGATCACAAATAAAGTGATTATTCTTGATTAACCATTTTTTGTACAAAAGGAAATATATGCAATTTAGTCCAAAACTCAATTTTGACTTGTTCGATTGATTTGAAAGGTTGACGATATAATAAGGACTTTAATTAATTATCACTCCCACTATTTTTGTTCAAATTGATAGCCCTCACCATCCATTCATAAGATTGAGGTGTACAACCTTCTAGTGGGTCAAGATCCTAAAATCCTCTGAGTCATGGACCAGCTAGGGCTGTCACCCACAACTTAGATCTTTCAGGTAGGCAACTATTACCAATTGCATCATATTCAACTCTTGAAAGATGTCATATGCAACTCCTTGCCATGATCACCTCCATGCCTCAAGGTGCTAGATCCTATCTAGGTCACCTTGTTAAGTCTGACCCAAAGCCTACACGATGAATATGCACCCTGCTAGGGCAGACCCACATATTCATCCTTCATGCTTCCACGAGATAGACGGTGCACCATGCTGGAGTGTGCCCACACTTTGCCGATCAAGCTTTTCACGTGTGTCGCATTTGGAAGGCATCTAATGTTGGATCCTAGATGGGTGATTAGATGCTCTAGAGGGGGGGGTATATAGAGCTGAAAGCACTTACACAAAATTCATTAAACCTTCAAAATATATGACAAGATAAGGTTGCTAAATAGGTAATTTGAGTGCAACTAAATCATGCATAGAAAGGATAAGAGAGATTGAACATGCACCAATTAGACAAGCTATTCAGAGTGGTTCCACACTTCAAACTAGAAGTGTGTCAGTCCACTTGCCTAGAGAGGTCAACCTCTAGGACTTCAAAAAATTGCACTCTTATATTCATTAATGAGACATACAATACATGACCAACAAAGGACTTACCTATCCAATACAAAGAGTCTTCAACCTTACTAAGGACTTACCCACTTTGCAAGAGTCTTCGGCCTTCTCCAAGGACTTACCCACTCTTGCACAAGTCTTCGGCCTTGTAGGAATTACCCACTCTTCTTGGATCTTCTGCCTTTGACTTCACCTTCACTCGGAGAAGCTTCCACCAAGGTCTTACCCACTTGAGCTTGAGTCTTCTGCCTTCTCCAAGGGCTTACCCACTCTAGCTCCAAGTCTTTAGCCTTGATCTTCACCAAGGGACGCCTTTCCTTGTTCTTCTTCACCTCTCTTGGACAAGAGAGAGAACCTTCATCTTCATGATTGCAAATGAGAGATGGGGAGGTGGTGGAAGTGAGAGCCTCACAAGATATACATATAAAACTAGCTCTCTTACAAATCTCCTACTCACTCTAATGGATGTTGCAAGTGATTAAGCTTATAGAGAGAGAGGAGGCTGTAGGAAGCACTCAACTATAGAATAGGAACCTCACAAAGAGTTTGCAATGAATGCTCAACCTTGGAATGAAGCCCAAGGGGTCCTATTTATAGCTGGGGATGCCACTTAGCCTTTGGGAACACTTGTGAATGAAAACTAGCCGTTTTGTGGCTTGCAACGGATATATTTTCACTTGTTGCAACTTCACAACGGCTAGTAGCACTTTTCTGCACTTTTCCGTACAGTGCATTCGGTCGAGTTTCAATGGGTGTAACTCGACTGATGCAATCTTCAGAAAATCAACCCAGGTGGATCGGTCGAGTTTCAGGGTGGGAAACTGGACCGATTCAATCTTCAGAAAATCAGTCCAGGTGGATCGGTCGAGTTTTAGGGTGGGAAACTGGACCGATTCAATCTTCAGAAAATTAGTCCAGGTGGATCGTCCGAGCTTCAGGGTGGGAAACTGGACCGATCAAGTGCCTGTAATTGATTTTCAAAGTTTCATTAAAAGTGCTCTAATATTCGATCTAAGTGTTCCTGATATTTTTCTAAGCTTAATTACAAGTCATACAATCATTACTAGTGATTTACAACATGATTCTAATGGATATACATCATATTACAAAAACATGCACTTGTATGACTTTGACTTGTCTTTTCTCCAGTTTGAGATGCGCAAGTTAGGGAAATTGGAGTGTGTCTATACCTAATCTGAAATTACTCAAGTAGAAGCATTAGACACCAATATGTGGAATGGTTAGTCATCATCAAAACACGGGTTTAGTAAATTTAGACGTGAGTCAACATTGACCTAATTGACCTTGAGTCAACATCTAAAACTTTAATATTTAATGAGGGATTTGGTTTTTATAGGTACATAGACATATCCAATCACCACAATATATAGTATGTATCATATACATGCTATATCCCACAGAAAACATGTGAAACGATAAAAGCGATGATTATGGCCATCCTAATGTGATTTCTCGAGCCACGAGGAATCACGGTCATCTAGGTCTACATCACATGAAACATGTACAAGATGAACTCTGTGCTTTGCCTTTACTGGGTTTGATAAACTCATCTCCATGATTGATCGGCTTGCCATCAGGCCGGTCAGTTTGGTGCCACCAGCCGATCGATTGGCTCCTCCAACCGATCGGTTTGTTTGGTCATCATGCATCTCCTCATGTCCTCCACCCGCTCATCTCGCTCTTCAAACCGGTCATCTGGAACACCAACTGATCGGTTCATGCCCTGAACTGATCGTCTCATTCGTCACTAGGTTGTCCATCGTTCTTTGACATAATAGGAAATATAAAAAGATCTATCCTATTTACATTTAAAAAGAGAAACCCCGAGTTTCATTTGGGGGGAGCAAAGGTAGGAAAGAAATCTCGAGTTATCTCGAGTTACATCAGGAATAAGGAGGTAGGGAATCGGTGTGCAGACCGAGATGCAAGCAACCACATTCAACCAAGCACACAAATATAGGGTTTATTGGCCATAACCACGCTATACACCTACCACAAAACTTGTTTAAGGGCGACGCGCATCGAGTGCATTCATATTACATATCATATATGTATATTGGGATTTGTGGACTTAGGATTGGACATGCATAAAGCAAATTTTATTCGCATCGTATACAATAAATAAAGGCGGCAAACCAAAATCGATCACATCGATGATCCTAAAGTATAGAGCAGTTGACATGGCTCTGATACCACTGTTGGGTTTTAGGGGAGGCAGAAAAGGCATCAGAAACAAAAAAATTCTTCTCCCAAACTCAGAATAAAGGAATCGCGTCAACGTCTATACAATAGGAAGGATGGTTTGTAGAGGCGTACCTTGTCCCAAGGCTTGCTCGGTGATGTTACCTCGTGGCTAGCACGGTCTTCACCTCTGGTCTTGGATGGTGTCTGTGCAGCTCCTAGTCTCATCGGGACTGTCGGAATTGACAACTGTCCTTTGAGTGGCAGAAGTCTCCCGCCTCTGAAGTAGTACACACATACCACCTCGAACTCCGATCTCCTTGTCCAACAAGTAATCGGAAGGAGTCGTACCCTCCTGTCGGCGTACTAGTCACTGACACACTTTCCTACCACCAATCGCTTTTCTACAGTTGTCTTTCCCTTGACGTGCCTCCCTTATCGGGTAGCACTTTCTCGGGCTCTCTCGGTTACCACAACCAGAGAGAACGACAAATTTGCAGAGCAACTGGTGTTCTGAGTTATTGTACCTGAGAAGCCCCCAATACCCCTATATATATAGGAGGGTCATGGGACAGGTTTCTCTACCTCGGGCAATGTGGGATTAAAGCAGGAGTAGAAGGGTTCAAGATTTTCCACAAAACAACCAACTGCGCCAGCTGAACTGATTGTTTCAAACATGAAACGGTCGATTGGGGACCTGAGCCGCCGATCGGTTGGGGCACCTGAGCCGATCGGTTCAAGCATGAGCCGATCGGTTCGTGGTCCTGGTCCAACTCGAATTGACTTTCATGTTTGTTTCCAACTAATCAAATATTAGTCCTTGTCCAAATCAAATTTGTACAAGTGAAACAAATATGTATTTGCAAAAAGAGTCTTTTAACTTTCCAAATGATCTCGGTTGGTCACATGAATCGACCAGTTCAACAATTGAGATGATCGTTTCATTGACACATGAGCCGATCGACTCACCGCTTGAGCCGATCGGTTCACCAACCTGAGCTGATCAGTTCATCACATGAGACGATCAGTTGGAAGTGCAGACTGTGCAAAATCATTCAATTGTGGTTCCCATCAATCTGATACTCTTAATCATCTGGTCCAACACCTTGAACGTTATGATTTTGAGCTATCAATTGATTAGGTGTTTAATTACTAAACTCCTTTAGCAATTAATCTAAAAATCGTTTGTGGATAAACTCCTCTTCCATGTTAAATCCTATGTGTGTGACCCTGTAGGTCCATTTCACGTTGGCAGTGAAAGTCCATAACACTTATGACTTCACAAGCAAATAGCGGTGCCTAGTCGCACATCAGTGCTACCCAAATGAAAAGGAAAGTTGGAGAACAACTTTCAATCCTACAATCCGTGAATGGTGTTATAGTGAATGTATAATTCCTTTGTCACTGATATCCCGAATGAACTCAAGGCATGGAACAATCATCCTGTCAATGTTCATTCACTTTCTTGATCCCAGAGTAGATTGGAGGAGATATGTATGACATCAATATCACATACTGATTCACACATGCGTGCACACACCTATCTCAATCCTACTCATCAAGTGTCCATGGATATCAATCTCCCTCAGGAGGGACAAATCCCATATCTATCACTCACCCCTCAAAAGCCCCATATGTCAAAGCCACCCAATCATCACCTTTATAACAACCCATGTTTCATGACTGTGTTTGATGATGTCAGAGTGTACCCAATGACATGTGTTGAGTGTAGTGATTTCAGGTCAAAGAATCACACTCACCACCATTACCGTGAGAACTGACTGTGACTACCATGTCATGGTTCCATCTGTCAAACTCACGGTGGGTCTGTCCGGTACACTTGTTCTCTAACAAGTACCTATGTGTTTGGTTTGATATCTCCATATCATGACTAACGAGATTCTGTCATCAACCAACACCACAATCTAGTCTTGTGTGTCATTTTTTTCTATCTACCTTCCACAATGACATATGACTAGGGACATAATAAGAATGTATAAACTCTTAGCATCTGTATGATCTCATCGTTTAGGTCCTCAACCTGAAAGCATACGTCATTGAGTACTGTCATTCTCTAGACATTCAATATGTTATATCATTATCTCATCTGACTAAACCAGAAAGAATTGGAAGCTTTCCTTTGATGCTTATCAAATCAATATTAATGTATCCCACCAATCATCCCATGATTGGCTCTCAGGGCATACATACCAACGGAAGATTTCCTTTATGATTATTAATCAAATCCTTTATGTTATGTTCCATGTCAATCATTACATGATTGGCTCTCTGGGAATACCTTACCAACAAATTCCCACTTGCACTTAGAGCCAATCACCCATGAATCTCATTCTTAGTGATCGAAACATGTCCACCTTGTTTCTGTTGGGCAAGTGCTAATCCAGGGGTTAGCAACACTTTTATATTAGTCAGTATATTGCATGTTTCGTATCTCTTCTGTATGAGATGAAATCGACGTAATATGGTATCTAATGCTCCTTGCCCAACAAGTAGGTATGTTGTTGTCATAGTATCACCACTGAGTCATCAATGGTTGACATATATATAAGTTCATCATATGAACTTCTAGATCCATATAGCATCATAATGTGTTCATATCTTAAGTATACTCATATTCTATTGTAGAATAGTATTAATGGCTATTAGTCTAGAACCCTTCCAACTAACAACATTATTCTTTAAACATATTTTATTGGGATCACTTTTGTCATTATGGAAGCTTGCATTGATGTAAACCTTTACACCCAACTTTTCCTTTATTGCTATTTTTAATTATTAGTAATATATTCTTAAGTACTTCTCATGTACTAATGGATATCTTAATGACATTTCAATAACCCTTATTGGAATTGAAAATCATCTTGTCATGTCCAATACATACAAGACTATCTGGGTTAAGCATATCTATAGCATTTATGATAGATCCATTATTATTGCATATGTCATCTTATTCGTGATATTTTCATTATTTACAAGAATTGGAATATGTGGTTCATGAGAGACTAATCTGGGTTCTCTCTCATTGAATCCTTCTGTTTTGAGTTCTTTCAACACATTGTTATTGTATGTGCTCAGGCTTACTTTGTGAAACCTTAAAGAACTATCTCTATAGGTCTTGATCCCTATCACATATGATATTTCACCTATTCCTTCATTGCTGAAGGGGTTCTCATGGCAGTTCTCAATATTCACAATATTGAGATGTTATTCCTCATCATATGTGAAATATTCATATATGCTCACGCTAAATATTTTGCAATCACATATATCATCTTTTATCTTGATTTAAGTCAAACTCTTTGACTATCTTTTCAAGTCAAAAGATCCCATCTCTGAGATGTTTGTTTCAATCTCATATTGAACTTTGTAGTTTATAGACTTTATTTACACTCATGAAGTCATAAAACCTTTTAGGTTGTGTCACGTACACATCCTCTCATATATTCCTATTAAGGAATCCAATTTCAATATTCATATGCCAAATATCATAGTCTATTTTAACTAGAACAACAAGCATGACAATTGGTAAAGAAATTCCTATCATGTTCCAACTTTAACTATTTTGAAAAAGTTTTCAACCAAATTTTCCTTTTATGTTATCCATGTAGGTCTTTGCCAGAAGTCCCAGCTGCACCCTATATCTATAACAACTTTAGGTGACACGACCAAGGTCCTACCTTAATAGCTCACATGGACTTCAAAATGGCTTTGAGCCATTACTCAAATTATGGCTCTTAATAGCTTCTAGTTTATAAGTTGGCTCATCCTATTATGACCAGCCAGTCTGAGTCGTTGGATTCATAAACCTCCAATTTCAGATGTATTCTACTAGAACTAATTTGTTTTGTGTCATATGACGAACTTGAGATTCCACAACAACTTGTGATTCTTTTAGTTCTCATTGTACCTCTTTGTTGACCTCGAATATTTTGAGTTCTACTCTTACTCCCACTGATTCTTTAGGAACTCAGTTATCCTATCAACAAACCAATTTTTGTTATTGAATTGGGATTTATAGTAACATCCAATAGTTATGTTTGTGGATAAACATTTTCAAGAAATTACTTTCTCAATGTAAGTTTCAATCCTTTAGTCACATTGGTACATTCCCAAATCATATCATATATGATGTCTTATAAACTATTCATATAGTACATCATTTAGTGATAAGTATATATTAATGAGGTATAAGAAGATTAGATTAATTGATAATCATATCATAACTCATCATGGTATGATTCATTCATTAGAACGCATCATCATGTTCAAATGGATTTGGCTTGTGATACATTATCACAGTTCTTTCTTGAAGGTTCTCAAGGAATTTATGTAAATTACTTCAACATTTGATCTCATCAAAGTTTTATAATACTTTTATCAAAGTTATACTTCATTTATAATAATATCCTTGAACACTTCAATAGATTTATGTTTCTATTTTACTGAGTACATATCACTATATTACCAGTAAATGAAATATGTATAAGTAATTATCTATAGCGTTCTTTACATAAGATCTTCATGCATCACATGTACAAAGTCTGATGGAAGACTTATCCTCCCACTACATTTAGTGAAGGACGTTATGTCACTTTATGCGTAAGTAAGACTTGCAACTTTCCTCGGGTTTATTTACCAAGGGAATCTAGATTAACATCAATATGTATTCTAGATATGCATTTCTTATATATACATCCAACGTGACTGTTGCTAATGATAGTTTTGAATTATCAATTATAATCCTTTGGTATAAACGTTATAAACATTCATCTTGTATCTATCATTCAAAGACCATTAGATGTTTGGGAATTTCCATACAAGATCAAATCTTTTGAAAAAAAACATCAATAACTCACTTTATTAATTTATCATCCTTTTCATACAAGATGCCTAAAGTAAAAGTTTCTGTTTATTAGCATAATGAAATAACAGTTCAACTAACTCTATTACATGCCCATTGGGCTAATATAAATTTATATATAGACTAAAGCTTCAACAAATCTTGGTTTTCCTTGTCCATCTTTGTCCTTCCATGAGGGCTTTTGCTTATTGTCAGATCATGCACATCAAGTATGTCAGATCTCTATTTGGTATCATATACCAAGATGAAGTAGTAATCAAATTTATCTTATAATGTTTAAACCTGAAGTGGAGGCATCAATGCCTTCCTTTTTCTTATTCAGTTCCTCTAACTAGAGTGGAAATTTCTTTTCCAGTGTCCAGGATGGTGACAATGGTGATGATCGCCTCTCTTCATCACTCCTCCCTTTGTTTTAAGATCTGAAGAATTGGGCTTCTGTCTAGCTTTAGAACTCTTCTTAGTTGTTCCTTTTCTTTTAGATTTCCCCTTTGTCTTACTGATCACCATCACATACTTGGGTTTGTCTTTCTTCATTTGTAACTCATTTGTTCTCAAAATGCCCAATGACACGATTTTACCGTGCGTATAATGTAAGTGCACGCGTTAGAGTAATATAGGCCTTTGTGAGGCCCGAGTCGAACACATGGACACTGAAATGCCGGTAGACTACTTACTAACTACTCGCGATCAGCTAGACCAATTAAAAGGTTTTGAGAATTGATTGAAAAAGAAAATAAAAATAAAAGAAAACAAAGAAATCGATTAAATGTTTAGTTTAATCAATTTAGATGGGAATCTTTAGGATTGCGGTTTCACCGCAGGTTCTCGTTGTATTCATTCCTACATAATTAATCAAATATGTCTCTCATTCCGGGTAGTGGCCTGTATTTAGAATTGTCCACTGTCGTGATACAATTCACTACCTATATCTAGGTCGGTTCCACGGTAGTAGTAACCTATAACCTAAACTAGATGCATGAAGACTAAACTCTGGGTTTCCACCATTAACCGTACATCACCTTGTTCAAAGTATTTATTAGTTAATATGAATTTCGTCTCTTTTCAACCGTTAATTCTTTTTTCAAAGCAATTAAAGGCATTAGATTATCATTAGGGTGATCAATAATAATGATATATTGGAGAAAACAAAATCATACAATGGATTTAAGAGACAAAATATGAATTACTATGGTAAAAATGTCATACAACGATTACCCGGGCTACTCCCGGTCCTAAAGACAAAGGAGATTAGCCCCGCATGTTCGTCTCAATGAAAGACATGATGAGAGAAAGGGAAAACATGGAGAAAATGTGAATAAAAGTGATGTAAACCCCTGGACGGAGGAGATCCGGGCGTTCCTTGACGAACATTGTGCGATCTACAGCCTTCCGGCGGTGGAAAATGTCTTCTGCGGCTCTCAGAACAATCGGGTCGTGATTCTGGGTTCCATTCTTCTCTCCACTTCTCCTTGAGACTTGTGCAATGACTAACGACGTGATGCCCTGCTTAGGGCCACTGAAATTAGGTATATGGACCACTTTAGGTCCCCAAAAGATCACCACTGTCCTATTAGAATCGATTTGAAACAAAACATATCCTGACGGTGTCGATACCATCAACGCAGGTCGACGATATCGACCCATCATAATATCGGCAAGTTGTCTTTTTCTCTGACATTCCCACTGATGCAGACTCGATACCATCGACTTTAGTGTCGATGGTATCGCCACTTTTAGGCGTCGATTTTATCACCAATCTGATGCTGAAGCTGGGAAATGTCGATAGTCTCGACGGGTTGATTGCTGGCTCGTTGTAGGTATCTCGCTACCATCGACTTCCCAGTCGATGGTATCAACTCATCTTAGCTCCTTGCGGCTGTCTCACTGTGACCATGTCGATGCTATCGACAGCTGTGTATATCCGTTCTTCCTGAAATTTCAAGATAAAGCCAAATCAGCTATGCTAAAACATATCAATATGATCATTTATAATCAAAAAGATAAAATATGAGAGATTTGATACAAAATGAGATTATATACTAAAGTGAATGAATCATGCAATACTAACCACAAAAGTGACTAATAAACACATAAAACACATGTAAAACAAGTCTATATAAGTGACTCAAAATCCTCGCATCACCCAACAACTCTATCAACAGGTTGTCAAAGTCGTTCATGTTGTAATTCATGACAAACTGACTATATGCTATAATTTGATATCACCAAACGCAGTCTTAAAACATGGGTTGTTATAAAAGTGATGATTGGATGAGTTTGACACATGGGGACTGACTGTGAGTGATAGAGATAAGATTTGTCCCTCCTAATGGAGTATGATATCATGGCCACTTGATAAGTGAGACTGAGAAATACATGTGCATGCACGTGTGAATCAATATATGATATTGAGGTTATATTATCTCAAACAGTCTGCTCTTGGTTCAAAGAACATGGGTTGAACGTTGAGAGAATGAAAACTCCATGCCTCGAGTTCACTCTGGATATAAGAGATAAAGGAACTATACAATAAAAGCAACACCTTACATAGATTGTAGGTTGAAATTATCCTCCAACTTTCCATTCAATTAGGTAGCACTGATGTGCGACTAGGCACCACTCTCTACTTGTGATGTCATAAGTTAGTTATGGACATTCACTGCCAACGTGACATGGTAACTCATCGAGAAGAGGAGTTTGATCTTGCATGATGATTGGATTGATTACTAAAGTGTTTAGGTACTCAATTCACACAACAAATCAACTGACTGCACCCTAGACGATTGTCTCCCATGGAGAGATGGATGTTTGGTGCACCAAACATTCGTCTCAAGTGTTGAGACGGCAGTTTGGGTCGTCAGGCTGATTAGAAATCGAATTAGCTAATTTCTTCCCAAGCTGAGGTGTGAGTCGATCGGTTCATTTTGATGAACCGACCGGTTTGACTTGACTCACCAGATGACTGTCTGGGTGAACGAGATAATCTTCTTGCATGTGCGAGATCACTCAGTTAGGCTAGAGGAATGTTCGAGATACTTTTCCAAATTCACTTTGATTGCACAATTCTTGTGGTGTAAGGAATTAATATTCAGTATTAATGAGAAATAATTTTGCCAAATTCATATGTGACCAGGAAACTACAAAATGACCGTCTTGCAGTACGAGACAACCATCTCATAGTTCTAGATGACACTTTGGACTGCCAGATGATTGTTTTGTGTCTCGCAAATTATAAAAAAAATTAATATTTTCAGTCCCTTCGACTCCCACACTGATCCTGAACAGACTGGGAACCCTGTCCCTAAACTCGCCTTAAATAGAGGGGTATTGGGGGCTTCTCAAAATACAACAATAACACAAACAATTGAGAATCAGTTTCTCTAACAATTGTTGTCCTCTCTGGTTGTGGTAACAGAGAGCCAAAGCAAGTCCTACCCGACTAAGAAGGGATAGCGACGGGAGAAAATGACTGAGGATCATTGTTGTGGGATAGCACATTGGTGACTAGTACACCAACATGAGGGACAACTTCTTTCTGTCTGTTTTAATTGAAGGACATGAGTTCTAGTTGGTCCATGTAGACTACTCTAGAGGCAGGAGTCCTTTAGTTGCTGCTAGGAGGACAAAGTCAGTCTGCAGTCTATGGTGAGACCACAGAAGTTGTTGAAAAAGTTGTCATGTTCGTTGTTCGTGGTGAAGATCATGAGTTGTACAATCACCGTCCAACAATAACTCTATGCTCGTATTTCCCAACAGAAACTCCCTCTCCCTCGCCCTTGCTGGATCATCATCTAGCCCCAGCTACAACTCCTTCATTGCATCTACTTATGTCTTGATCTTCTGAAAAAGATCTCCAAACACCGTACAGTTCCACTGCTTTAGAGTGTTCCCTGGGGTTTTTAACCTTTGAAAGAACCAATACCCTAGATTCCCCCACCCCTCCATCTACCAAATGTCTTTAATAGAGCGTAGACAGTCAGGGTGGGAAGTCCTCATCGTACGGAATCAAAATTCCTCTCTAGTAGGCGTACTCGCCTCCACTACCACCAACAAAGGGTGATGGTCTGAGGCTAACTAAGGATTCTCTACTCCCTACCTGTATCCTATGCTTCTAGCTGATGTCTTTCTCATGTCGCTTCTGCTCAAGAACACCACGTCCTAATCTATAGCCGTTTGTAAAGAAGGAAACGAGCCCCGCCACCCATTTCCCTTGGCTATCCTTCCGATCGGATTGTGTCGTACCGCATGGGAAAATACTTAGTTTTAACATATAGCGGTGGTGCTCTCACCCACATGTGCCAATCACAAGAAAGAATATAATAATGTATGATGGGGGTACTAGATGAGATACTATCGACGTTGTGGCCCGTACGTTCGACCATACAAACCTTTGCTCATACAGTGGCGTCGTGTATAATTATATCGATATCTTATATAATCGACGACACGTTGGGAATATTGCATATTGTAAGTACTAGGTCGTGGCAACAGACAATTTTGCTGCGCGGACGGTTTATTTTTGGTGAGCACAACATACGCTTTACCAACTTGAGATAGCAGGATACAAGAGATATGTACATTTATGTTGTTTTCCTCCCTGCAACTGTCAGTGTATATATTATAATTTTTTTTCTCAAGAGTATCAATTTCACCCCCATAATTGAGAACATTTCCTTATCGCGTGCAGCACGCCGGGTATTATCCGCTCCGCCCAGCTGTCAAGCTTGGGCGCGCTCCTAACTCTCCTATAAGTAGTGGCTTCTCATCGGGGAAGTAAGCTCAGTGCTCTCCGACTACTCTTCCTTCCTCAATCGTGGTGCGTTATCGCGCGATAACAATGGCCACGATCCTGAAGACCCTGGCAACCCAGGTGAAGAAGGGCGTCGACGACATCCAGCACCATGGTAGCAGCCATGAGAACTCGCCGGTGAATTATGTCCCGGTGTACGTCATGCTCCCTGTAAGTCCGTTTATATATTCTTCTGTCGGCTGAGCATGTCAAATTCCAATTAAATATCTCTCTGTGTCCGGTCTAATAATTTATAAAAAACAACTGGTCGGAATGATGTAATAATTTTTAACAAACAACTGGTCGGAATGAACCAACTAACGCTCCATCTTCTTCTTCCTTGCAACCATCCCGGGCCAGCTTGGCGTTGTGAACACGGACAACAAGCTGGATGACCCGAAAGGTCTAGCCTCGGACTTAAAGGCGTTAAAAGCCGCCTCCGTAGACGGCCTAATGGTAGATGTCTGGTGGGGACTCGTGGAATCCAAATCCCCCAAAACATACGACTGGTCAGCCTACACCGAACTCTTCACTGCCATCCAGAAATCCGGCATGAAACTCCAAGTAATCATGTCATTCCACCAATGCGGCGGCAACGTGGGCGACAGCGTCTACATCCCACTCCCATCATGGGTCCTCTCCGTCGGCGAAACCAACCCTGACATCTTCTACACTGACCGCAAAGGCACTCGGAACCCCGAGTACCTCTCCGCCGGAGTCGACGACCAGCGCCTCTTCCACGGCCGCACCGCCGTGGAGATCTACACAGACTACATGGCGAGCTTCCGTGACACCATGAAGCCGTTCTTGGAGTCGGGGCTCATCACGGACGTTGAGATTGGACTTGGTCCGGCTGGGGAGCTCCGGTTCCCTTCGTACCCCGAGAGCTTGGGGTGGGTGTTCCCTGGGATTGGAGAGTTTCAGTGCTATGATAAGTATTTGAAAGAGGAGTTTAAGAAGGCGGCGTGTGAAGCTGGGTTTCCTGAGTGGGCGGATTTGCCTGGGGATGAAGCTGGGAGTTATAATGATACACCTGAGAAGACGGAGTTTTTTACGGAGACGTTTGAGAATGAGTATGGGAAGCTTTTCTTGACGTGGTACTCGAATGTGCTTATTTTGCATGGGGATAGGATACTGGAGAAGGCGAACCATGTGTTTCTCGGGTGCAAGGTCAAGCTCGCGGCCAAGGTAAGTACATGTGTCTTGGTGTTAAACGAACTTTTTGACTTACACTTAATTTGAAGGGTTGAATATATAATGAAACAAGAAGCTATCTCACTCTTGCCTCTCACTAATCTTACTCATCAGGTTTCCGGCATCCACTGGTGGTACAAGACGGACTCCCACGCCGCGGAGCTGACGGCAGGGTACTACAACCTCGTCACCGTCCGGGACGGCAAACTCGCCGACGGCGCCCGCGACGGGTACGCCCCGCTGGCCAAGATGCTGTCGAGGCACGACAACGCCGTACTCAACTTCACCTGCGTCGAGATGAGGGATAGCGAGCAGCCAGCAGAGGCCAAGTCGGCACCCGAAGAGCTCGTACAACAGGTGATGACCACGAGCTTCACGTCACCACACCACCCACTACTAGTTTATGACACAAACAGTTGGCTTCTCTTGTCGTATTCGTTGGTGTTTCTCCTTTTTGTCGTACCACTAGTTTGTCGTACGCAGGATGTGTCGTGACGTGGTGAATTAACGAGTACAATTAAGTATGATGGACGAATTATTTACCCTAGTGTAGTGTGTAAATTCCTCGGTTTAGGTATTCAGCGCGGCATGGAGAGAAGGCATCGAGCCGGCCTGTGAGAACGCGCTGTCCAGATACGACGGAACGGCGTACAACCAGATCCTGAAGAACGTCCGACCAGAAGGTGTCATTAAGAAAGGTCAATACGACCACCGCGCCGCCTCATTGACATACCTCCGCCTCTCTCCCGACCTACTCAAGGAAGACAACTTCAAGCTCTTCAAACTATTCGTCAGGATGATGCACGCAGATCTGGTACCTACCTACCTACGTGCTTTGTATATTATACGTCACATTAATTACACATAATAAGCTCCTGCAACTTGTTCAAATTAAAACAGCTGGTTAATTAATCTGTTCCCATCCCATGTTTTCCAGGACTACAATTCCAACGCCGCCAACTTCCACAAGCCTCTACTCCCACTCAAGAAATCCAAGCCCAAGATGTCCATCGACGACATCCTCAAGGCAACCAAGCCGGCACCACCTTTCCCTTTCATTGACGAATCAGACCTCAAGGTCCCTGAATGAAGAAAACAACGAATGCAATCAAGGATCGGCAAGCTGCGCCCAACATATCTATGGTAAAACGTCACTCCAGATGGATGCTTTCTTTTGCTACATTAACCATGCATGCACTGCTACTAGCTAGCTACTATAAAGAGATTACTTACTTTTGCTCTTGTTCATTCTTTTACAGGTAAGGTACGTATTTGCTCTATGACCCTTATATAGATGAGGTCAGTTCATAATGTCATGTACCTGTTGCCTCGAGAGCTTCTGCATCGGCTGCTACCTTTCTATAGCACGCCACCTCTAAGAAGAATGAGAATAACTAAATAATTATTATTATATGATGCGGCTGCTATATATATAAATAAATTGCGTAACTGCACCATGTCTTCTTATATATAATAAAACTCCAGAGGCACGAAACAAAAAATGTGTTACTAGTACTGCTCGCTCTATGTATGCCATGTACCGCCAATTAAGGGCACGTTTGATTAGATGTATCCTGTTGGATTTGCCGGAATGCAGCATTTAATTAATCCCGGTACAGTGACTCTCCGGTTTTAGATGTTCCTGCAACACAACACTTTAGGTTTGGTCCATGAGTATTTCCATGCGGGACGTTCAGAAGTTCCGTGTGCACAGCGACAGCGTGGACGGCGTGCTGGAGTTCGGCGCCCAGTAGTTTTGGGATGGATACCTCCGTTCAGCAATTAATGCTTTGTCCCCAAATGTAGGCAACACAAATTAAGACAACAGCTAAGAAAAAAACACATGAAGCTCTCAAGGTGGGTAAAGGGACACCAACGGCGGTCTTTGAACCAGAACACATGAGCGGCTGGGCTGGGTGGGTACTGGGTAGACGGACGGACTCCTAAGAGTAAATGTATCGGGGGTGGGGTTCCACCACAATAGCCACAAACAAAAAATATCGGGGGTTGAGTTCCATTATAGACATTTTAATAAGTCGGTACTTTACCACACAAAAGGCCTACGAGAAGCATATCCCGCATGCGGAGAATAACTAAGTAGAACAAGAACATAGACACTAGTAGACAACTTAATATAACTCATAAAAGAAAACCATAGAGGTGACCATCCTCATTCCTTTTACTCATTCCTTCTTGCCTCTTTCTTTCTTCTTTCCGACACATACATAGTAGATCACAGGAAAATAACTGTGTCTTGTGGCTGTGTCAACGAAAGATAACGTACGTTAACCCTGATTAGCGTTAAGCCCTAAAGGGCCGTAGGCCCAACAATCTATCCTTCTAGCCCAAAGGAGAGACGATCCACATGATCACTCCTTAGATGGAGTTCAATCCAACAAGTTCCTTACAAGTAACAAGCTTTTCCATAAGAATTGCATTTACCAGCATGTCATAAAGATTGTCATTCGTGTGAATTTTCTTCAGCTTCAACTATTTCTCACTAATAGCTTCATGCAACCAATATTATCTCATATTAATATGTTTTATCCTGGAGTGATAAGAAGAATTCTTTATCAAGTCAATAGTAATCTGACTGTCACTATAAATAACATACTCATCATTCCAGTTCTTGCAAGAAAAATTTGAGCCAAATAAATCAGTTCTTGCAAGGAACATTTGAGCCAAATAATCTGATTCTTGCAAGGAACATTTGAGCCAAATAATTTCTTTCACTGGCTCACAAGTTGCGATATACTCTGATTAGTAGTAGGTAAAGCAACACAGTCTTAGAATTTACATTGCCAACTAATAGCTCTGCCTATAAAAGTGAAACAGAAAAAAATGAGGTAGATTCCAATTGTGAATATCACCTACAAAATCTGAATCTATGAAACCAGTAAGAACTAGTGGTATGCATCCAAAGTATAAAAAAAAAATACTAGATGAACCTCTTAAATACATGAGTATCCATTTAACAATCGAGGGTAAGATAAAGATATACTAGACACATTATGCTCAAGTGTATTATCAGGCCTGGCACACACCATGACAGACATTAGACTTTCTACTCCAGAAGAGTAGGAAATGTGAGTCATCCCTTACTTTTCCCACTAGTAGAAGGATATTGCTTCATACTCAGTCTAAAGTGACTAGCTAAGGAAGTGTCAACCAAGGTTCTCCCTTCATGGTTAACATATTAAGCATCCATTTAACATATTTCTTATGTGGCAACCAAATTTTAATTGTTTTCCTGTCACACTTGATGTCCATGCCACGAATCAGTCTGGCTTGTCCTAAGTCTTTTATGTAAAAAGACTTAAACGATTCTTTCTTCATCTTGGCAACCATCTGAGCATACTTTTACCAATTACCAACATATCATCAACATAAAGCAAGAGAACGTTAAGATTGTATCGTGAAAATCTCTTGAAGTAAATATAATAATATGCCTTCGTTCTATGGTAACCTTGCTTCAACACAAGACGATTAATTTTTTTTTGTACCACTACATGGGTGCCTGCTTAAGCCTATAGAGATTTTGCTTCAACCTACAAAAATGAGTTCTTTGTCATTCACTACAAATTCTTCATGTTGTTGCAAGTAGATATCTTCCTCTAGATCACCATGGAGAAGGATATCTTTACATGAAGTTGCTCAATAGCAAGGTCCAACCTAGCTCAGCCCAAAATGATGTAGATGGAAGCCATTTTCACTACCGAAGAAAATATATCATCAAAGTTAAACCCTTATTTTTGTACAAAGCCTTTCACCACAAGTGTGGATTTGTATCTCTCTGTGTTGTCATTCATATCTTTCTTTAGATTGAAGACCTACTTGTTAATTTTTAAGACTTTTCTACCTTCAAGAAGCTTGCATAGCTCATATGTGTCATTTTTCTTCAACAAATCATCTTATCTTGCATTTCATGCAGTCACTTATCATTTTCTTAATGAGACATTACTTCCTTAATATCTTTCTGGCTCACCCTCTTCTGTGACTAATGACCTTTCTGAATCAAAATATTTGGAAGATGTCATTTTCTCTCTAGTAGACCTCCTCAACGATGGGTTTGTTGGTTCTTCCTGTTAGTGTTTTCGCCCTTCTCAAGAGCCTCTTGGTCATGGACGTCATCAACACTAGTATCATCCTATCTCATATCATGAGGGATCTCATAATCCTCAACCTGCTTTGCATCAAAATTCTACTAGACTGGAGAGGGAACATGTGTATCAATCATAGTATCATTTGCAAGTTGCTTAGTCTTTGTAATCACACTATAAAAATGCAATTGGTCTTCAAAGAATATTACATCTCACCACCTAGTCATCTTATTATTTTTGGGATCTCGAAGATTGTAGCCAAACTTCTCATCACTATAATCAAGAAAAAAACAAGGAGTAGATATATCCTCAAGCTTCTACCACTGCTCCTTAGGAACATGTGCAAATGCCTTGCACCCAAATACTCTAAGGTGAGAACAAGACATTGAAATCCCTATCCACATGCTATTTAGATTGTAAAAATTCAAAAGAACACATGGTGACTTATTAATCAAGTAGCAAGCAATATTCACAGCCTCTACCAAGACTTTCTTAGGTAATTTTGCATTCTTCATCATGCATTTGACTCTTTGTATAATGGTTATATTCATTGTCTCATCCAAACCATTCTGTTGTGAGGGTACCTAGAACTGTCTTCTCATGTCAAATAGTAGATCCTTCATAATAAGACATGAACACTCTAGAAGTGTACTCAGCTGCATTGTCAGAATGAATACATTTTAGCTTTTTACCTATCTCCCATTCAAGCAAGGTGTGGAAATTCTTAAAGGTATCAAAGACCAGGCCCTCCCTCTATAGATAGTAGACTCACACTTTTCTAGATGCATCATCAATATAAAATAAAAAAGAATCTATTGCCACCCAAGGAGTTGTCTTCAATAGGACCACAAACATCAGAATAAATCTTGTCTAAAATATTGGACCTTTTCTCACACTGAGCACTAAACTAGAGCCTTTGTTGCTCCTCAAGCAAGCAACTTTCACAAATACTAAGAATTGCATTTCTTGCACAGGGGATCATACTTCCTTTGCAAGAACTTGTAGTCCTTTCTCACTCATGTGTCCAAGCAATCTGTGCCATAAATCTACAGAACTTGAGTTGTCCACAACATTGAAATTGTCAGTATGAACCTTTGTATTTATCATGTACAAAGGGTAACAAATTTTTACCCTAGTCATCACCAACTTTCCTTTGGTGATTGCAGTTTACTTTCCTTTGGTGATTGCAGTTTTCAAGTCACCAAAATGATAGTGAAAGCCTACGCATCCAATCTATATCCGTATATGATTTTATTATTAGGGGGAGGAATATGTCCAATATTCTTCAACAAGATGGTATAACCCAAATCTATCTCTATGCATGCATCACAAATACCGTGTATCCTTTCATTGGTTTTACAATGCATATTTGTCATTCCAAAGTTACCACACTTGTAGGAGCAGAAGAAGTGTCTATTGGGAGTGATGCGGTAAGAAGAACCAAGGTCTAACACTGACTTTTATCACTGATATGTAGATAATGTCTCATGACAACTCCACATGTGAGTACCTCTATAGAAAATATAACAACTCCGACTCTATTCATATCATCATCTATCACTTTTATCTTTCTTTCTACCATTTATCTTTTGGCTACCTATAAAGTTTGTTTAAGTGACCTAGTTTGTTGTAGTGGTGACAAACTATCTTACTTTTAGACTTTGACCTATGCTTTGACTTTCCTCTGCCACCACCCTGGCTGCGAATCTGACTCCCCCTGTCCTCATCAACAAGAGCATCTGAAGTAGATATCTTTGTTGAGAAATTTCTCTAGTCTCTTCATTCATTAGGTTATTGGACACCAAGTCCAATGTAAACTTCTCAACTGGAGAAGAGTTGAAAATAAAAGAAACCAAAGTCTCTCGATTGTCAGGTAAAGAAAAAAAAAGCAGAAAGGCTTGTAACTCATCATCAAGTGAGAAACCTATTAAGGCTAATTGATTCACCATGTTTATAAAATCATTTAAGCGCTCCCTTTCCCCTTCAGTGATGAGTCATACCTCAAGGTCCCTGAATGAAGAAATAGTGAATCCAACCAAGGATCGACAAGCTATGCTAAAACTGTAACGTCTATCTCGAGAAAACAAGATTAACTAATGCAGAAGCATTCACTAAGCAGCGGATTACCAAAAATCACTAAAAATTAAAACTTTTTGTGAAGAGATCTTTAAATGGTAAAGATTTTTCATAAAGTAACATGATAAGTTATTTACAAATTGATCCATCAGTACATATCTGTAAGGTCGTATCTCGAGATTACAATAATCAACTACCATGTTAACTATATAAGGCAAGATACAGAAATCTCGAGGTACTGAACCAAAAACTCGAAAGTACTAACTATTACTCTAAGGACCTGAGAGTACAGAGACGACACATAGGACTCTAACTACATCTATACGTGGCATAACAGCCAGTGTCTCGACCTGAAACTTCATTGCTGTCCCTGGTACTGTTGATGCTGCCCTTCAACTATTGAAGGATTTCTTCCTCCTCGCCCACGTCCACCTAAAAATATGTTTCCCACGGGGTGAGACAATTATAAAATTGTCCCAGCGAGAGTTATAACTCTTCGCCAGAAACATAATTATTGCTGCTTAAGAGAATACATGTACACAAAGAAGTTATATTTGTCTAGGAGTAGTTAAAACAATGTTTAACAGATTAAACCATTCTTCTTATTAAAGTAGTACAGCTATAATTTGATCAACCCATATGTCATTTATCTTTTAAGAAATAGAAAAACATGTATGGCATTTATTTACTTATAAAACCATCATTACAACACTAACTCTCTTCAGACTTAGATCATATATCTAATGTCTGACATTATTATTGGGGAGTCATGGCCTGTAGCCATACTTTTTCTCACAAAGAGTTAGGATCTCAATTCCTCAATTTATCAAGTACCTTTCTAAATTTATCAACATGATTATAGCATCTAGGTACTTGAACTCATAATTTACCATTCACCAAGTATCATAGCAAATCATTATACTTGAAGCATGAAAGGTAATTTCAATACATAAGATATCATAATTCTTACCTGGATATGATCACCTCTTTATGAAAACCTGCATGATCAATATTTACTAATAACATGCATATTGTATCATAACAACACAATACAGGTTCTTCTCAAATTATATATGTGACACCACGACTGTGCCACCTTGTACGGTCGTGCAACACAGGACTCACCACGACCGTGTCATAATACCACGGCTGGATTCTAGGGTTAGGATTCTCATTTAAACCAAATAGAGTTATTCAACCTCTTAACTAGATTAGGAATGGTGATTCCTATCTCATTTCTCAATCATGGAGTTTCATGCTTAAAAGCATAACTCAGAATTAGGGTTACTTGTTCATATCATCACATCTCCCTAGATTAGGGTTTACTATTCACATAGCATCACATTACCCTAGATTAGGGTTTACTATTCACATAGCATCACATTACCCTAGATTAGGGTTTACTATTCACATAGCAGTGAATTGAGATCATGCCATCATTATGTATGAAGATTACTTCCATTCATGTCTTCACTTATGTTAAGATTCATTGATCATCATAATTAGGGTTTCCATGATCCCATTGTAAAGGATCATACCCTAATTATGTGTATTCATACATGTTTGAAGTATATTACTTGATTCTCATTCATATTAGGAGTCTTATCTCCCCTCTTATTATTAGATGATGTTTACATCTCTTATGATTAGGTTAGATCAATTCAACCTTGGTAAGATAAGTCACATTATTACTACAACGTTCATTAGGGTTTGCTTGATCAAGAGGTGTTGACTACTTAAACCCATCAAGGGTACTTTAGTAATGTTCACCATTGATCATAACATGCTTCAATCAACTAATTACTTGTTCCCTTAATGTCTTTAGGTATCATTAGGATTTAGATTAATCAACCATTAAACCATCTAAGCCTTTAAAGCATTAAGCATTCTTGACCTTAAAAGATTCCAAACGGTTTTGCACTTTCAACCTCCAAACGGTTTGAAACCGCATGACCATCAAACGGTCTTGAGACCGTTTGGTCCAAACCTCCTCAAAACCGCATGGACCAAGGATGGTCTCAACTACACCAATCGGTTTAGGGTTCTCAATATTGATTCATTGAATTCATGGAACCAATCATCAATTGGACCTATCCTCATACTTCAATTGAGTTAAATAGTTCAACCTTAAACTGATTTGACCCTCAATTGACCCTCAATTATTCATCAATTATGGTTTGATTCTAATGAATTAGGGTTTGGAATCGATGATCCTTCAATACTAATCAATGTAAGACTAGTTACTTTGAAACCATAGAACCATCTTCAAAATTGGGTATGGCCTGACCCCAAACGGTCTTGAGGTCGTTTGGATGACCTCCAAACGGTCTTGAGACCGTTTTCCCATCATATCACCAAAATCCAAGTCAACCAATTAAGGTTTGGATCATTGGATTGATCACCAAATCAGCAATTGATTACACTTTAACTTAATAACATTGGATCATCAATTGCTTAACCATACTCACCCCTAGACATCCAAATGGTCTTGAGACCATTTGGATGAGCTCCAAATGGTCTTGAGACCGTTTGGCTCATCCAACCCTTGGATTCTAGTGAAATTCTATCAAGGATTGGTCTATCGAGTTGATCAACAAATCAACACTTAATTGTAATATGATTTGGTACCTTTGGACCTTCAATTGGTCAACTATACTTAAACCCAAACCTCCAAAAGGTCTTGGGTGATCCCCAAACGGTCTTGAGACCGTTTGGGTGATCCCCAAACGGTTTTGAAACCGTTTGGGCCAATCAACCCAAAACATCATCTCATTCACTTGCAAAATCAGCATTTAGCCGATTAGGGTTCATACCACATTCTTTGGATCTTCAAACACATATCCATACTTCACCCTAGACCTCCAAACGGTCTTGAGTGACCCCCAAACGGTCTTGAGACCGTTTGGGCTAATCAACCCAAAATCTCAAATTAACTCATTGGAATTTCAGCACTAATTTCAATTAGGGTTTTCCCAATTGATTAGCCTTCAACTCATGATTCCTTGAGAATTAACCCCTAAAATTTGGTGAGTTATTAACCAACATAATTAGGAACAGTAATATCAAACGTTCAATGCTTGGTCAACGCACTCAAATGGTTTTGAAACCGTTTTCCCAAAAAGGTCAAGTTAATCAGGTTGAAAATCAGCACTTAATCCATTTAGGTTTATCTAATTGATTAGCCTTCAACTCACGCTTCCTTTGGAGTTAATCCCTCAAATTTGGAGGGTTATCAACCAACATAATTATGAACAGGAATCCCAAACGTTCAACCCTTGGTCAACTCAACTAAACGGTCTTGGAGACCGTTTTCTCCAACTGACCTTGTGAAACCGTTTGCCCCTCAAACGGTTTTGCAAACCCCCAAACGGTTTTGCAAACTGTTTGGCTAAGGGTGCAAGACCGTTTGCTAAAGTGACATTGGTATTCACGCCCCCCTTCTTCTACCTCCAGATCCAGGTCTGTTCTTCATGGTTTTAGTTGCAAGAAAGCAAGGAAGGATGGGGGAAAGAAGAACAAACTACTTTTGCAAGAAAGAAAGATGCATAACAAAGTTTAAGGGTTTAGAGTTATAAAACCCGGCTTAGAACCAGCTCTAGAGCTCCAATCTTAGAAGCTTTAATGGTATCTTGAGCTCCACAGGTCGTCCAAGGTTTCTTCTTCAAGAATTG
>OY856412.1:291157943-291167943 GCA_963693085.1 Alisma plantago-aquatica | reverse complement strand
TATATATATATATATATATATATATATATATATATATATACATATCACATCACTGCTAACGTCACCGGTTAACCGAGAACCAATTGCCTCAACGGTTCGGTTACCAGTCCGGTCCCAATATCATTGGTTTGCAAGGTCTATCACCGGCACCCAAAGATGAATCCCAGCTCCAGGACCTGATACTCTCATCCAACTTTGAGGTTCAACATGTTCTATGGCACTCTGGAAAGGTATACCTTCTTGCACCCTATGTCATCCTATATCTCATACATGTTGTCTTTTAAGCTTACCCGCAATGCAAAAACTATTTCTCAACACTTAGACTATCCAAATGCCGAAAAGCTACCGTGAGGCTCTTCGACACCCTGGTTGGAAAGTTGCAATGCTTGAAGGGATGACATGTTTGCATGAGAGTGGTATATGGAATCTTGCCTAGCCACCTCCAAACAAGAACATTGAGGTTGTCGTTGGATCTTCTCCATCAAGTTCAATTATGATGGATCTGTTGAACGCCTCAAAGCTCGTCTTGTTGCCAAAGGCTTCACCCAGATATTTAGTTAACTTCATTGGAAAAAATAATCCAATAGCTTGTATAACCTCAGTTTGGATTGTGATCTCTCTCTCCACTCAAATGGACCGGCCCTTGTTCTAGCTTAATATAAAAAATGCCTTCCTCCACGACCAGCAAGAGGAAGTATATATGCAATAACCCTCAGGTTTTATTACTAAGAAGGAGCCTTCTGGAGGCTACTCAAATAATCCTTTGTATGACCTCAAACAATTACCAAGGGTGTGGTTCAACAAGCTATGTGAAGTTCTTGCCACTCTGGGATTTTCCAGATCTTGCAGTGATCAAAGGATCTTCCTTTCCAAGAGTACATCTAGCATCATCATCTTAGCAGTCTACGTTGATGATATCATCATTACCGAAAGTGATACTATAGGAATCTCTACACCGAAAGATGTTGGCTAAATTGGAGATTAATATAATCCCTTTGTTTTGATGATGACAAACATTTCTTTGTTGTGGTTTTAACTTGCTATTTGAGTGTTTCAGGGACAAGCATAAAAGGTGGTGGATAGCAAAAATTTGGAAGATCCGTATGCTCAAAATTGCTTTATTTTCATGATTGTAATCAATGTAAAAACTTGTACAAGTATATAATGTACAAGTACTTAGATATCATGTAAATCAAGCGTTTAGATCTTCCCTATCCACACACAACACTTAGATAGGTCATCTCCTAAGTGAGCGTCACAATTACACATTGATACACACACTCAGTAAATGAATACATTGAATCAAGGATATTCTCGGTCGACAAAAACTTCGACCGAGACACTCTCAGTCGACAAAGTCCTCGATCGAGAATAGACCCTCCTAGTCGTTAGACTGAGTTAGAAAAGTGGTTGGGAGTTGGAATCAAACGTTACAACATATTGACTCAGACTCCCACTCGGTCGAAAATTCCTCGACCGAGAGACTCTCGGTCGACAAACTTCTCGACCGAGAAAGGTTCTGGACTGCACTTTTCAGCATTAAACAACTAGTCGTTGCAATGTAATTAGTGGACACATAACGGCTAGTTGAGCACTAAGAACACCCTAGAAGGTGTCTAGAACGTCCCTAAGCATTAGCAAACCACTCCTATAAATAGGACAAGCTATAGGACACCCAATGCATCACTTGTGCATACAATTACACTTGAGAATCATTCTTTGTGAGCAACAAGCTTGAGCTACACTTGTAATCTGTTCTACATTAGCATCCTATAGCTTAGTATCTCCTAGCCACCACACTACCACGTCCATCCATAGTGGATAGGAGATCAATACGCTTGATATAGGATCAAAGCGCTATACTAAATTGGTAACATTATTCTTTCTTCCAATCTTGTTCCTTTTATTGTATTTTGTTCTCCTTTGCTACTCCTAGGTTGGAGGATGCGGAAAGGAGGTTGTTGGAGCTTCTTCAGGTGGTGAAGGTAGCTCGGAGGACTTTGGACTACTTCTAGTAGGTCTCAACGGGAAGCTACTTCAAGGGGGAGCTTGAAGTTACTTCAAGTGAAGGCTGCTTCAAGGTTGGTGAGACGACTTCGGGGTGAAGGTTGTCCAAAGGGTGGTGAAGGTGTTTGTAATTTTATGTAACATCCTTACGAGATAATGAAATTCAAATACTTTTAAAATCCCGGTTGGAAACAACTGGGTAGTGGACTGACTCTCTTAGTGTTTGCTAAGGGTGGAACCACTCTAAACGCCGTGTCTACTTCTCCAATATTTTTGTGGTTGCTTGGATGAATTATTTTAAAATCATCATAAAACCCTATTCACCCCCCCTCTAGTGTTTTTCAGAAGATTCTCTTGAGTCACATTTCTAGACAAAGGACATGCACAAATACGCTATTTCTTTGGCACTGAAGTTCTTCGCTCCAAAAAATGGCATCTATCTCTTCAGCAGAAGTATGTCACGGACCTCCTTATTGATTTTGGCATGCTCAATTCTAAGACTGTATCCCCTCCAATGGACTGCCACTAAAGTCATTTCTAAGGGAGAGTCCTTCAGGATCCTGAACAATATCGGCGGATAGTTGGGAAGCTAATTTATCTCACCATTACCCATCCAGACATTGCCTTTGTAGTTAGTGTGTTAGTCAACACATTACACAACCTATAACATATCACTGGATTTAGGTACAACAGATTCTAAGCTATCATAAAAGCTCTCTAGCACGTGTCCTTTTCTATAAAAATCCCTCTTCTCCAAACATTTCCCTAACATCACCCTTGGTTACCTCTTATAAAAAACATTCTCTAAGATAGATTGATATGAAGAAAATTAATAAAGCACACAACTTATAAAAGAAGAGGCTTGATATACATCCATTATAATAACAATGAGAGTTAGAATATACTGTGAGTAAAATGCCACTATATTATCTTTATTATGTTGATTAGACAACAATTAGTGAGAAACATACCTGAGGGTAGGCAACCACTGAATATCAGACCCTAGTAATTTTAATCCATATATAATACTTAGCCATTATGAACAAATTGATTGCAGTTTTCACTTCCAATAAAACTTAAAATTCGGTAGAACTTTAAGTTAATTTGGGACTCTTCTCGTCAAACATTCTATGAGGGATCTTTAGCAGAGACTTGCTTTGTAATAAGTCCATTTTCTTCTCTAGCCCTTAGTGACAAGTTCGGGATTCGGCAACTTTTCGGCTGCCTCGAAAAAATCAGAATTCGGAAAAAATTGGAAAAAGTCGTGAAAAAATCAATATATTTTGGTCAAAGTTCGGTCAACTATTCGGAAATAATCGAGAATAAGTCGGTTATATATATACATATATATACATATATACACATATATATACATACATATATGTATGCATATAGAGATATCTATGTATGTATATATATATACATACATATCAGATACAAATGTAACTACTAAGGTCACATTCAATCTCATTGAGTGAAAAAGTAGTAAAAGAATTAAAGAATAGTTGAATAATAACAATGGACTGTCGGGAGAGCTGGGGTTGGAGGTTTAGTGTATATTAGGAGTTCTCCGTACATGGTTCGGTAAAAAAAGAGCAAACAACTTAAAAGAGAAAAATCATGAAAAAACGTGAAAAGTCACGAAGAATTGTGAAAAATCGTACAAATCGTGAAAAAGCAGAAAAAAACGTGAAAAGACGCAAAAAATGGGCGACTGACGTATTAATCGTGGTGAAAATTCGGTAGCCTATAAAATCGTGAAAAATCGCCGATTTTTCGTAAAATTCGGAGACTTTTGTTACTATGCTCTAGCCAAGCTTCCCTTGTGAAGGAAAAAATTGAGAGCTTTCGTTCCAAGTTTGTTGGAGAATTTCAACAAAGATATACTCTAAACCAATAGTAAGCATAAAGTAACATTTAATCTAAATTGTAAAATAGGAACTTTTAGTAGAATTAACTCTAATGTCGTCATGGATTAAGAAATGAAATTCTCAAATTAATTAAGTTTGATCAATGTGCTTAGACTATCTTGATATTTCTTTAGATTTCGGTTATATGCAATCCAAATATTTACACAAAAACAAGTGTACATGTACATAGAGTCATCGAAGACATGAGTCACAAATATCATGTTTTCAGCTTTGCTGAGTCTCCGTCGTCATTGTTTTCACTAAGTATTCTAGACTATGCATCAGTTTAGTTTATCAAGTTATATATGGAATTTTCCATAATTCTTTTTCATAAAATTTCAGCTTAAGTCTCGATGAACAGAGAGTTGCCGCAAGGAGTTCTTTATTAATTGCACAACATGCTCTCTGTGTTGTTTGTATTGAGCTTTTGCATTCAAAATTGCATGTCTTGTTGAAGATATCTACAACCCTAAACTTCAATACGACATGCAATTTTGAATGTAAAAGCTCAATACAAACAACACATAGAGCATGTTGTGCAATTAATGAAGAACTCCTTCTATAACCCTTCACCAACATGGCATGTCACCTGCTAATCCTGCTACATCTTGGTGTGCTACATCATCTAAAATGATTCTATTCCATGGTGAGTTCCTTCTTTATCCTTACCAACAATACTTATCTTCCTTTTCCAGGCAATTTTATATTTGTTTTGTTCTTTAATCTGCCTATTCTTTCCAGTCCTACATACATGTTGCCTACCTCCTCAATACTTGTACTATTCCTCATATACATATTGTACCTAATGATAATCAAATCCTACAAATTTTTTGACATTGTCCAAAAAAAAATTGAGGGGAGTTTTCAGGTTGTAAAAAGATTCATTTATTTTTATATCCGAATCTATATAATCGGGTCATATTGCACCTTGACTCGAGTTGTTGGTTACTCCATCCACATACTTGCCTACATAGCCCTTATCTCTACCATTGTTTTTGACTTTCCACCCGAACCACTCTCTTGAATCTTTTCGTGATTGGCGTGAGGGTAAGAATAGAGGATGATGAGTAGAGGGAAGAGATGAGATGGAGGAGAGAAGAAGAAGATTTAGTTCTACTGTTTTATGGATCTTCATGCTACTTTCTGCTGCTTTGTGGTGTTATTTTTGGTGATATATGGATCCGTCCCCTGCTATTATTGATTTGTCTACCTTATGAAGAGCCTCAGAAACTTATTCATCATCATCTAGCATGTTGATGTGATGTTATCTACTTCACTTGTTGTATTTGTTGACTGATTACAAATGCTACTTTACTTGTGCTATCTATTGATGATCTTCTGTCCGACGACGTCATGTTTGCCACTTGTGCTATGATTAGCACATTTTACTTGCTATTTTGTGAGTTTGCACTATCTGTTGTCCTGCTCTGTTTGCATGTTGACTATTTGTATGTGCCTACACACCTCTGCTGCTACGGTGACCCATCACTCTCTGGAATGCGATGCCTGCTACTGTGATGGAAACTATATGATGAGAGAAGACGATGAAGATTTCTGTTGGTGATTTTACATATACATGATGGAGTTTCATCTACATTGTATCTTGGAGTCCTTTATCTGCTTTCTACTTTAGGCAATGGTCTTCTATCCGGCTATGTCGTCTACCTTCTACTACTGTGTGCCAGCACTCTCTAGCTTGTTCATGCCCTGCGCATGTTGACTCTTTTCTTATCCATACCTTTTATGCACGTTGACTACTGCTTCTTGTGTTCCAACACTCCACGGTCTATTTGTTGACGATAGTGATTGAGAGGAAGACCATGATGCCTACATGTTGTTGTTTACTTTTGCTCTACATGCCACTTCACAGTGATCAAGAAGTTCCTTCTACATGCCTACCTACCTACTTTGAGATTATCTGCTTGAGGGAGAGTATTTGAGTGATTTACTGTAAAATTGAGGGGGAGAAACATTCTTATACGGGCTTGGTTTATCTTTTGTTATTTTGCTCAAGCTGACTTGGGATTCTCCCAAGCTCCAGCTTGAGGGGGAGTGCTAGAGAGTCTATTTAGTTAAATTGTTTGTCTATTTGTAATATGGGCCTAGTTGTGTCTTGGCCCATTAGATTTTGTCTTGAGTTTGTATGCTTTCCCCTTATCATATAAATAGGAGAGGGGGGCAGCCCTTCTATCCATAAGAAAAATATACACAAAGGGGATTATCCCATCACATTATAGCAATTTTAAATGGGAGTTGTCTCAAAATCTATTCCTACAACGTTTGCAATACATAATGGGCACACTAAGTCCTTCCCGAAGCATGCATAAAATTATATTAAACTGTACTAAAATTGAAATAAAATCAGAACAATGTAACTAGTTGATTTCCATGTGTTTCACCAAAGAAGGGAAAATACGAAGTAAAATTAAAGCAGAAGAAAAAAGTGCTACGGCTTAGATGTGGAATCTTGAAGGCGTCTTCTTTCTCTAACTAGCATTTTAATTTGTTTCTGGAGTATTAAGTAAATTTAGCAGTGCTTGGTTAGAATAAAATCTAGAGTTGGATCTAAACACATGTGGAATTTGATTTCAGTTCTCCAAAACCTCAAGCTAGTCAAAAACCAAGTGAACAAAGTTCAAAATGTTGCGCTGGACAAAGTAAATGACTTCATATGCTTAATTCAGCCCTAGGTGTGAAACTACAATGTTGGCATGTACATGAGCATGTAGCTTTCTGCTCAGAATGCATTTTGAACCACTGATAACAATATAGATCTATGTAGAATGAAACCCAAAAAGCTTACCACTGCTTTTATAAGGCTCTGTTTCGGATTTTTCATTCTCTTTAATCTCTGTTTGAGAATTTGATTTACTTTGATCCTCGGTACCTCTTGATGTCATGAGCCGACTGAATGAGTTGTTATCATTCTGTTCCATGTACTGTGTGATTCCTGGATAGAAGTGTTTAAAAATGCAAGGAAGTTTAAAGAAAGAAAACAAAGGGTTTCTAGTTGTATGCTGCATCATTATTAATATATTAATTAAAAAATTTCTTGCTGAACATAGTAGCAGACCATCAATGCATTAACAAGCATAGTAACACATTTGGAATTCACTTGACGAGATGACAAAAAATGGCATTTGGAAATTATAGACAGAATTCAGGTAAAGCTCGTAAAGGTTGGGTCGAGTTTCACTCAGCTATTCAGGAAGAAATTAGACACTACAGTTTCATATGCACACACATCCTTATATACATACCTAGATGACTTATATATGAGAATTTGACACAAATATTCAACCAACGCCAACTAATGGTATATAAATAATCCAACTTATCATGGAATTTTTAAATGATCATCATCATCATCATCTAAGCCTCAGTCCCAACTATGTTGGGGTCGGCTACATGGATCCTTAGAAAGTAAATTTTGTCCATAGAAGCACTTGATGTTGCCACAAAATTGCCATGGTAATATAGACATGTAAACTATGTGAAGTTTATCACCAGAGTATATCAAAATAATTGATGTTTCCTCTGAAAGAACAGAAAAAATGAAGTGAAAAAGAAAGAATAGCATGAAAGAGGGATCGTGCCATACCTGGTTTATCATTTTCGACAAGTTCTTCTTTTTCCTTTTGATCTGCACGTGAGTCATGAATAACAAGGGGTCTCGACTCATGTGATATAAAATCTCCTTTTTGTCTCTGTGTTGATCCATGTCCATCCACTATGGATCCATTATTATTAATATCAGATGATTCCTCCCCATGTATCGTTTCTGAATCCCCTGTCTCTTTGTCATCCTTCAATTCAGATTTTACTACAATAAGCCAACGACAAGAGCAGTTGGTTAGATGCAAAGTGCAGTATTTTTATGAGTGAGCTAGGATTATCTCTTACAAATGTTCCTAGTTAAAAAATCATAAATGATAAGACACAGTAGAACCTTCTCTTTCTTTATGTGATATTAAGACTTATATGTCTTCCCGAATGATTTACTTATGTTTCACAACCTAGTATGAGAGTTTCTCTAACATGGAGATCATGTTTCCAAGTGCTACAAGCAACTAGCCATTTCCTTGAAAGTGGCTTCCTAGGCCACATTCTGCCTTATGGAAACAATATAGATTGGGACTGTTATTGCCCTTAATAAAAGAGTTTTTCATGACCACTCCTCTGATGCCATCATTTCCTCCTATGGATACCACTACAACAAGCAACCATGATTGGCATGTTTGGAGGATCAAAATCCAACTTTGGTGGATCATCTTACATGGCTCAGTAAGTAGATTTAACACATGTTGCCCAACCATGACCATATCCCTAGTTCCTGTAGCTGTAGTGAGCCTGGCATGCTCATCTTCCCTCCACTTCTGCACCAGTTTTCAGCGTTCCACAAAGTACATCTTTTGGGGCCAAAACACTTTCTATTACTTTTCTTTTTTCTGGCCTGTTATCTTTGCTCTCCATTACATTGCCAATATGATAGGAGAATATATAATTTGATCTCTCCATCGGCCAACTCACTCTACTCTCAATCATTAGGCTGCATATTATGTGTATTTCTATCAATCCTCTATAAGTAAACCCTTTTCGTATCAGTGTGTGACATAGATAACTTTGTTCTGTCGATACACTTTCTCAGGACAAAAACAACTCCAAGCGACCTCTCATTGAAAATAACAAAGGCAATTCATTCCAAGCGTTGGAATTATTATTGAAGATCAAAAGTCTGGCTGCGGTATACATGAGAGTATATACTTCCACTGATGCCACTTTTTTAATCTATTTGTTATAATATCGAATAACAAGTTGTACATATTTGAACATGCTCCAGTTCGAGAAGAATTGGGGTATCCTAGGTGGTATTTTTCAAGGTTGTCAGAACCAAACCGGTGAGACTTCTGGTTATTGATTCACTGGTTCAACTAGTTGTTTGAACGGTTTAACCAGTGACATTAGCATGACGTCAGAAATTATTTTAAGAAACTTATATATATGAAAAATCAAGGAAAAATAAAGACGTCAAGGAGAATATCGCAAAATATCATAGAAACAACAATAAGTCTACAATTCCTATGACAAAAAACAGTGGAAGAGAAAAGGGGGTGAGAACACAGAAGAAGCAAGTTGAATAACATAAATTGGGTTTTGGAGTCAATGCATACACACGGGCAAGAACCAGCCGATTGGAAAAAACTGGGACCGGTCCACCGGTTCAACCGGTTAGTTGACCGGTTTGGCCGGGCTGAAGACATATGGAGGGAGTCATTTGGATTCTTCGATGTTCAAAGGGAATCCAGGAAATGGAATATTATATTCTAACAAGGGAATCCCAAAGCTTATGATTTCTCTAATGTTGATTGGGCAAGCTGCTTCATTGCTCAATGATCGGTCTTAGGATATATGTGTATTTGTGGAAGGCAATCTTGTGTCTAGAAAAGCAAAAAGCATATAGTGGTCTCTTATGGGTCAGTAATATCTCGGAGGAACATGGATATAATTTGATCGGATGCAATGGAGTTGCATTGTGACAATCAACTGTCGACATTGCTTCACATCCAATTTTCACAAACCAACAAAACACATATAGGTGGTATTGTCAATTTGTCATTTTATTCGTGAAAAAGTCCTAGATCAACAAGTCAAGCTTGTTCATTTCTGCTCAAAAGACAAAAGCAGTAAATCTTTAACTAGCTACCTTAATGTGTGTCAGATCAAGTTTCAATGTAACAAGCTTGGTGCTTAGAATATATATGCACCAACTTGAGGGGAAGTGTTAGAAAAGAACTACTTATTAGTCTTTGTTCCTTATTTCTTATTTCTAGTCTCTACAAGTATGGGATTAGTCCAATACTATGTAATTGGGTTGTTGGCCACCAGCCAAGTCTATATAAACAGGCGTGCATTGTATATAATACAAACATCTCAAAAACCTTAGACCAAGCTCCTCTTATCTTTGCCTCACGACAAAGGCCCTAGTCATGAAGAAACTCATATGGCTAGCTCATCTTTTGTCTTGTTTCACTTGGATAAATCTATTGCAAGGCACAAGGGTAAGAGTATTTGTACTCAATATG